>JAREIS010000492.1:127500-274458 GCA_030060385.1 Muscicapa striata striata | reverse complement strand
GGGACACTGCCACCGCCCCTGCGCCCCAGAACGCCACCCTGGCGCACCCAGACCCACCCCCAGTACTGCCACCCTGGCACCACTGTCCCCACACCTCAGCAGCCTGATGATGGCACCCCTGCCCCACCCTGTTGCCCCCCCAAGCCCTTGGCAGCCCCATCCCATCACCTTTGCCCTCCACAACCCCACCCCAACATCCCCATCCCACCCCAACATCCCCATCCCACCCCAGTGTCCCCATCCCACTCCAACATCCCCATCCCACCCCGGTGTCCCCATCCCACCCCAGTGTCCCCATCCCATCCCACCCCCAGCATCCCCATCCCACCCCGGTGTCCCCATCCCACTCCAACATCCCCATCCCACCCCAACATCCCCATCCCACTGTCCCCATCATCCATCCATCCCACCCCGGTGTCCCTATCCAACCCCAACCAACATCCCCATCCCACCCCAGTGTCCCCATCCCACTCCAACATCCCCATCCCACCCCGGTGTCCCCATCCCATCCCACCCCAGCATCCCCATCCCATCCCACTCCAACATCCCCATCCCACCCCGGTGTCCCCATCCCACTCCAACATCCCCATCCCACCCCAACATCCCCATCCCACCCCAGTGTCCCTATCCCACTCCAACATCCCCATCCCAACATCCTCCACCAATCCCCCATCCCACCCCGGTGTCCCCATCCCACCCCGATGTCCCCACCCCACCCCAGTGTCCCCACCCCACCTCGGTGTCCCCACCCCGCTGTCCCCATCCCACCCCGGTGTCCCCATCCCACCCCCAGTGTCCCCATCCCATCTCCAGTGTCCCCACCCCACTCCCGGTGTCCCCCCCCCCCGCCGGTGTCCCCCCGGGTCCCGGTCCCACCTGGGGGGCTCAGGGGGTCCCGCAGGCGCAGCAGGGCCCTGCCGGGCAGCGAGCCCTGGCACAGGGTGGCACTGCCGGGGGGCACCCCCAGCACGGCGTCCAGGGGCTCGGGGGGGCTCCCGGGCTCCAGCCCCTGCAGCAGCAGGTGCCTGGGGTCCCAGGGGGGGGCGGGGCGCACCCCCAGCTCGGCCCCCCCGAGCCTGTGGCTGCCGTGGGCCAGCACGTTCTGTGCGTCTGGGGAGGGAAACTGGGGTCACTGGGGACACTGGGGACACTGGGGACACCACAGCCAGCCCCCCACACCCCCTGGGGTCACTGGGGACACTGGGGACACCACAGCCAGCCCCACACACCCCCTGGGGTCACTGGGGACACTGGGGACACTGGGGACCGCCAGCCCCCCCCACACCCCCACTGGGGTGGGGACACTGGGGACACTGGGGACACTGGGGACACCACAGCCAGCCCCCACACCCCCTGGGGTCACTGGGGACACTGGGGTCACAGCCAGCCCCCCACCCCTGGGGTCACTGGGGACACTGGGGACCCCACAGCCAGCCCCCCACACCCCCTGGGGTCACTGGGGACACTGGGGACCCCACTGCCAGCCCCCCACACCCCCTGGGGTCACTGGGGACACTGGGGACCCCACAGCCAGCCCCCCACAGCCACAGCCAGCACCCCACACCCCCTGGGGTCACTGGGGACACTGGGGACACTGGGGACCCCACAGCCAGCCCCCCACACCCCCTGGGGTCACTGGGGACCCCACAGCCAGCCCCCCACACCCCCTGGGGTCACTGGGGACACTGGGGACCCCACAGCCAGCCCCCCACAGCCACAGCCAGCACCCCCACACCCCCGGGGCACAGCACCAGTACTGGGACCCCCAAATCCCATCCCAGTGCTCCCAGTGGAACTGGGAACCCCAAATCCCATCCCAGTGCTCCCAGTCGGAACTGGGAACCCCAAATCCCATCCCAGTGCTCCCAGTCGGAACTGGGAACCCCAAATCCCATCCCAGTGCTCCCAGTGGAACTGGGAACCCCAAATCCCATCCCAGTGCTCCCAGTCGGAACTGGGAACCCCAAATCCCATCCCAGTGCTCCCAGTCGGAACTGGGAACCCCAAATCCCATCCCAGTGCTCCCAGTCGGAACTGGGAACCCCAAATCCCATCCCAGTGCTCCCAGTGGAACTGGGAACCCCAAATCCCATCCCAGTGCTCCCAGTCGGAACTGGGAACCCCAATCCCAGTGCTCCCCAGTCGGAACTGGGAACCCAGTGCTCCCAGTGGAACTGGGAACCCCAAATCCATCCCAGTGCTCCCAGTCGGAACTGGGAACCCCAAATCCCATCCCAGTGCTCCCAGTCGGAACTGGGAACCCCAAATCCCATCCCAGTGCTCCCAGTGGAACTGGGAACCCCAAATCCCATCCCAGTGCTCCCAGTCGGAACTGGGAACCCCAAATCCCATCCCAGTGCTCCCAGTGGAACTGGGATGGTCACACACCCTATCCCAGTGCTCCCAGTGGAACTGGGAACCCCAAATCCCATCCCAGTGCTCCCAGTCGGAACTGGGAACCCCAAATCCCATCCCAGTGCTCCCAGTGGAACTGGGAACCCCAAATCCTGTCCCAGTGCTCCCAGTGGAACTGGGAACCCCAAATCCCATCCCAGTGCTCCCAGTGGAACTGGGAACCCAAATCCCATCCCAGTGCTCCCAGTGGAACTGGGAACCCCAAATCCTATCCCAGTGCTCCCAGTCGGAACTGGGAACCCCAAATCCATCCCAGTGCTCCCAGTGGAACTGGGAACCCCAAATCCCATCCCAGTGCTCCCAGTCGGAACTGGGACCCCCAAACCCCATCCCAGTGCTCCCAGTCGGAACTGGGAACCCCAAATCCCATCCCAGTGCTCCCAGTCGGAACTGGGAACCCCAAATCCCATCCCAGTGCTCCCAGTCGGAACTGGGAACCCCAAATCCCCATCCCAGTGCCCCAAATCCCAGTCGGAACTGGGAACCCCAAATCCCATCCCAGTGCTCCCAGTCGGAACTGGGAACCCCAAATCCCATCCCAGTGCTCCCAGTCGGAACTGGGAACCCCAAATCCCATCCCAGTGCTCCCAGTCGGAACTGGGAACCCCAAATCCTATCCCAGTGCTCCCAGTCGGAACTGGGAACCCCAAATCCCATCCCAGTGCTCCCAGTCGGAACTGGGAACCCCAAATCCCATCCCAGTGCTCCCAGTCGGAACTGGGAACCCCAAATCCCATCCCAGTGCTCCCAGTGGAACTGGGAACCCCAAATCCCATCCCAGTGCTCCCAGTCGGAACTGGGAACCCCAAATCCCATCCCAGTGCTCCCAGTTGGAACTGGGAACACCAAATCCTATCCCAGTGCTCCCAGTGGAACTGGGGCACGCCCCCCGCCCGCGCTTACCCTGGGGGTCTTCGAAGGTGAGGAAGAGGAGGGGGCCCAGGCGCTGGCAGCTCTGCACGGGGCCGCCCCCCGAGCGCCGCCGGCTCTCGAAGTACAGGATCAGCAGCTCCTCGGGGGCGTCGGGGGGGACCCCCTGCACCTCCAGCACCCCCCCTGCCATCCTGGGGGGCACCCACACATTTGGGGCTGGCACCTTTCCCTCCGAGTGACCCCAGCTCCCCTCCCCAAACCCAAAACCCCAAATCCGTACCAAGGGCCCTCCCCAGCCCCGGGGCAGCGCCCCCCGATCGCCCCGGACTTTCCCAGCCCGGGGGACCCCAGACCCCGGTAGGGTCCCCCCCACCCCCGCGGGGCTCCGGCCCCCCCCACGCACCGGACCCGGCGCGGCTCCGCCCCGGCCGAGAACCGAAACCGAAACCGGGCCAAAAACGGGAAGGGGAGGGCGGGGGGGCGGGGCGGGGGTGGGGACACGCGACACGGGACACGGGACACGGGACGCGGGGACAGGTGAGCAGCTCTCTGAGGGGCAGGGACACGGGTGACAGGGGGACAAGTGACTGTCCCTCGTGCGTGACCGTCCCCACGAGTGACCAGGGGACACGGAACTGACCCCACGTGTGATGAGGGACAAGGACAAAGTGCTACGGGTTACACGCGACCGTCCGCAAGAATGACACGGGGACAGTCCCATGGGTGACAGAGGGACAAGTGGCTGTCCCAACATGCGTGACCGGCCCCACGAGTGACCAGGGGACACGGAACTGAGCCCAGACATGGCGAGGGGACATGGACAAAGCCCCACGGGTGACAGGGGACCGTCGCCGAGAATGACACGGGGACACGGGGCCAGCTCCACGGGTGACAGGGGGACAAGTGGCTGTCATACGTGCGTGACCGGGGGACCAGTGACCGGCCCCACGAGTGACAGGGGCACACCACAATGCCATGGGCACCCAGGGGGGACACGTGCCCGTCCCTTGCGCGTTACCGCGGGCGCGTGACCGTCCCCACGCGTGACCGGGGGACACGAACTGACCACAGATGTGACAGGGGGACACGGACAAAGCCCCACATGTTGCAGGGGCACACCGCAATGCCATGGTCACCCAAAGGTGACACACAGGGGGACGCGTGGCCGTCCCTTGCGAGTTACCAGGGGCGCGTGGCCGTCCCCACGCGTCACCCGGGGACATAGAACAGACCCCAGATGTGACGAGAGGACATGAAAAAATCCTCGCGGGTGACAGAGGCACACGGCAATGCCATGGGCACCCAAAGGTGACACACAGGGGGACGCGTGGCCGTCCTTTGCGCGTTCCTGGGGGCGCGTGACCGTCCCCACGCGTGACCGGGGAGACACGAACTGACCCCAGATGTGACAGGGGCACACGGGAGTGCCATAGGCACCCGGAATAGCCCCAGAGGTGACAGACAGGGGGACGCGTGGCCGTCCCCTGCGCGTTCCCGGGGGCGCGTGCCCGTCCCCGCGCGTGCCCGGGTGCGCGCTGCCGCCACCAGGGGGCGCTTTGCCGAGCGGCCCCGTGGCCCCGCCCCCTTCAGGCCCCGCCTCCTGTGGCTGACGCTGCGCTCAGCGGGCCCCGCCCCCGGCCCCGCCCCAAACACCGCCCACCCCAAACCCCGCCCATCGGCGCGCAGCCAGCGGACCCCGCGCAGCTCGGCCCGCCCGGTGAGCGGGGTCGGGGCTTCGGCGGGCCCGGGGCTCGGGTGGGGGCTACGAGCGGAAAGCGGGGGCTGCGGGAAGCCTGGAGCCGGCCCCGGGCGCGGTTCGCTCCGCCGATTCCCGCTGCCGCATTCCGCAGCGCGCGGGGTTCGGTGCGAGGCGGGGGATAGCGGGGCGGCGGTGCGGGGGTAGCGGGGCCGAGCGGGACCCCGCGGCCGCGGGCACGGTGGGGGTCTCCAGGCTGCTCCCCCCGGCCCGCGGCAGCGCTCGGGGATTAGGATCGCTGCTGCCGTAAATAGGCCGCGGCTCGGGGCTTTACCGAGCGTCAGGGCAAAGCGGCTTACGGGACTCGGAGAGAACCGGGGGGGGAGAGCGGGCGGGCAGCAGCACCCCCGCAACCCCGTGATGCGGGAACAACACCTGCACCCCCGCAACCCCGCCCGCAGGGCCGCGCGTATCCCTGCGCCCCCCGCACGCCGTGCCGCCGGCTCCCCCGCACCCCCAAAACCCGCCCGCACGCCGTGCTGCGGGCACCCCCGCACCCCCAAAAACCCGCCCACACCCCGTGCTGCGGGTTCCCCTCGCATCCCCGCACCCCGTGCTGCGGGCCCCCCGCAACCCGCGATGCGGGCCCCCAAACCCCCGCATCCCCGCCCCTGCGATGCGGGTTCCCCCCGCACCCCATGATGCGGGCCCCCCCCGAATCCCCTCATCCCGCGATGCGGGCCCCAGCACACCGAGCCCCCCCATCCCCCGCCGCATGCCCGCAATCCTTGTTGCGGACACCCCCCCGCACCCCGTGCTGCGGTGCCCCCGAGCCCGCACCCCGAGCCGCATGCAGCGTGCCCCCCTCAGGGCCCGCGCCCCATGCCCCCCGCTCGGGTGCCCGCCGGGCCCCCTCTCTGCCCCGAAACGCGCCCCCCGCCCGCTGTCGGTGCCGCAGGGCCGAGTCCCCCCCGTCCCGTCCCGCCCGCCCGGAGCGCGGGGCCGTCACGCGGCCGCTGTGGTTGCGCCACCGGCCGGCGCTGCCGTTGGCCGGGCCGGGGCCGCTGCGGCACCGGAGCAGCGGCGGTGCCGGTACCGCCATCCCCGCGTAGGGGCGCAGCCGCCGCTCCGGTTTTGTAACCGCGCTCCGGGAGCGGGGCGGCCCCGCTGGGGCCGAGGCCGGGCCCGGCGCCGGGCCTGGCGCCGGGCCTGGCAGGACGCTGCCGCTCCCGGTGACGGCCCGGCGGGGCGGTGAAGCAGCGGCGGAGCTGTCCCGCAGCGCTGCCGGTAATCGCGGCGGGAACCGGGCCCCCACACCGGGCCGCAGCCCCAACGCGCGGCCCGGGCCCGCGCTTCGCCCTCTGCCCCGGGGGGTGTTGCCATGGCAACGGCCTCGCCGCCGCCATCTTGGGCGGGCGGGGGGAGCGGGACGGGACCCCCCGATGGCGGGGACCCTCATCCCGGGGTGTCCCCGAGTGGGGAACCCCCAATCACGGGGTGTCCCAGAGTGGGGAACTCACCCCACAGCGGTGCTGAACCGGCCGGGACCCCCGGGGGGTGATGGCTGGAGAGCCGGTGGCCACGGGGCTGATGGCCATGAGGGGGCTGATGGCCATGAGGGGGATGATGACCATGGGGAGGTGGTGGCCATGGGGAAGTGATGGTCATGAGGGAGTGGTGGTCACGAGGTGTAATGGCTGTGCGGGAGTCATGGCCGTGGGGGCTAATGGCCATGAAGGATTGATGGCCATGGAGGGGGTAATGGTCATGAGGGGGTGGTGGCCATGGCGGGGTGATGGCCATGGGGAAGTGATGGTCATGAGGGAGTCATGGCCGTGGGGGCTGATGGCAATAGGGGCGTGATGGCCGTGAGGGGCTGATGGCAATAGGGGCTGATGGCCGTGAGGGGCTGATGGCCGTGGAGGAGTGATGGCCACGGAAGGGTGATGACCATGAAGGGGCTGATGGCCATGAGGGGCTGATGGCCATGGAGGAGCGATGGCCATGAAGGGGTGATGGCCGTGAGGGTGTGATGGCCATGGGGGGATGATGGCCACGGGGACCGATGGTCATGAGGGGCTGATGGCCATGGGGAAGTGATGGTCATGAGGGAGTGGTGGTCATGAGGTGTAATGGCCGTGAGGGAGTCATGGCCATGGGGGGGTGATGGCTGTGTGGGGCTGATGGCCGTGGAGGAGTGATGGCCACGGAGGGGCTAATGGTCATGAGAGGGTGATAGCCATGGAGGAGTGATGGCCATGAGTGGGCTGATGGCCATGGGGGGTGATGAGGAAGGGGGTGACAGCTTTGGGACAGTGATGGTGGTGTGCGGCTACTGAGGACAGGGTGGTGGCTGTGGGGGACACAGCCGTGGAGGGGTGATGGCCATGAGGGGTGATGGCCATGAGGGGTGATGGCCATGAGGGGTGATGGCCGTGGGGGTGATGGCCATGAGGGGTGATGGCCATGAGGGGTGATGGCCGTGGGGGAGTGATGGCTGTGGGGGGGTGATGGCCTTGGGGGCTGATGGCTGTAATGGGCGCTCACTGCGGGTGACAAAGAGCAGGGGGACGCTGGCAGAGGGGGTGACAAAGAGCAGGGGGACGCTGGCAGAGGGGGGTGACAAAGAGCAGGGGGCGCTGGCAGAGGGGCTGACAGTGCTGATGAGGGGCGGTGACATGACACCCCCATCTCTAACCCCCTGTCCCCTCCTGCAGCACCGAGGCGGCCGCAGCTGGCGGGACAGACGCCATGTCTCACGAGAAGAGTTTCCTGGTGACCAGCGACGGCTTCGGGGGGCAGCAACCCCCGGCAGCCCCCGGCCTACCCCCAGACCCCCTACCCAGTCGCCCCCTACCCCCAGCCCCAGTTTGCCCCCTCACCCTACCCCCAGCCGGGCTACACGCAGGGCCCGGGGCCGTACCCGCCCCCCACCCCGTACCCCCCCGCCGGGCCCTACCCCCCCGGGCCGTACCCCCCGCCCGGGCCCTACCCACAGGGCCCCTATGCCCAGCCCCCCTATGCCCAGCCCCAGCCCATGGTCCCTGGCGACCAGGACTGTAAGTACCGGGAGTGGGGAGGGGGTGGGGGGGGTACCGTGGGTGGGGGGGGGCTCCAGATGGGGTGTGGGACCCTGTCCCGGGACCCCCAGTGGGTGTGTGACCCCCTCCCAGGCTCCTGTCTGAGTCTGGGGGCTTTGGGTGTGCAGGGCTTTGGGCATTGAGGGCAGCCAGGGGGGTCTCCCTTGGAGGATGAGGTCCCATTTTGGCAGTGCTGTCTCTGTGGGTCCTGCCTCCTGCCCCACACATCCTGGGGGGCCCAAATGGGGCAGCAGGGACCCCTCCATGGGCCCTGCCTCCTGTCCCACACATCCTGGGGGGCCCAAATGGGGCAGCAGGGACCCTCCATGGGCCCTGCCTCCTGTCCCACACATCCTGGGGGCAGCTGGGGGCCCAAATGGGACAGCAGGGACCCCTCCATGCGTCCTGGCTCCTGCCCCACACATCCTGGGGGGCCCAAATGGGGCAGCAGGGACCCGTCCATGGGCCCTGCCTCCTGCCCCACACATCCTGGGGGGCCCAAATGGGGCAGCAGGGACCCCTCTATGGGTCCTGGCTCCTGTCCCACACATCCTGGGGGGCCCAAATGGGGCAGCAGGGACCCCTCCATGGGCCCTGCCTCCAGCCCCACACATCCTGGGGGGCCCAAATGGGGCAGCAGGGACCCCTCCATGGGCCCTGCCTCCTGCCCCACACATCCTGGGGGGCCCAAATGGGACACCAGGGACCCCTCCATGGGTCCTGGCTCCAGCCCCACACATCCTGGGGGGGCAGCTGGGGGCCCGTGCCCACTGGGGAGAGGTGACACTGGGAGAGGCGACCCTGCCCAGAGCTGTGTGAGCTGTGACACCCGACTTTAGGGTGGGCTGGGGGGGCACAGAACTCCACTCCCCACAGCTCCTGAGACCCCCCCCCATCACCTCCTCCCCACAGCCCCCCTGCACAGCACCTACCACGAGGACGGGCCCCCCTCGTACTACGACAACCAGGACTTCCCGTCGGCGCACTGGGACGACAAGAGCGTGCGCCAGGCCTTCATCCGCAAGGTGGGACACGGGGGGGCTCCGGGCGGGGCCTGGGGGCGTCGGGGGCCCCCCCTGTGACCCCTCCCCGCCCGTCCCCAGGTGTTCCTGGTGCTCACGCTGCAGCTGACCGTCACCTTCGCCTTCGTGACCGTCTTCACCTTCGTCAAAAGCGTGCGGGGCTTCGTGCAGCGCAACGTGTGGACGTACTACGTGTCCTACGCCGTGTTCTTCATCTCCCTCATCGTCCTCAGCTGCTGCGGCGACTTCCGCCGCAAGCACCCCTGGAACCTCGTCTCCCTGGTGGGTGCCGGGGCTTTGGGGGGCCCCTGGGGCAGGGGAGGGGTGTGGGGGGCTGGGAAAGGGGCATGGGGAAGGTTCGGGGGTGTCACGGTGGGGTGGGTTTGGGGGTGGTGAGCCAGGGGGCACAGAGGGGGTTTGGGGGTGCCAGGATGAGGGGGCAGGTTTGGGGTGCTGCACACAGAAGTGAGGGGGCAGGTTTGGGGGTGCTGAGCCAGGGGCACACAGAGAGTTGGGGGATGCTGAACACGGGAGAGCAGGGTGTGTTTAGGGGTGCCAGGATGAGGGGGCAGGTTTGGGGTGCTGCACACAGAAGCGAGGGGGCAGGTTTGGGGGTGCCAGGATGAGGGGGCAGATTCGGGGTGCTGCACACAGAAGCGAGGGGGCAGGTTTGGGGGTGCTGAGCTGAGCCAGGCGGCACACGGCATGTTTGGGGGTGCCAGGCTGGGCAGACAGGCCTGATGGGTTCCCCCTTTCCTTCCCCAGTCCATCCTGACTGTCAGCCTGTCCTACATGGTGGGGATGATCGCCAGCTTCTATGACACCGAGGCCGTCATCATGGCTGTCGGCATCACCGTCGTGGTCTGCTTCACCGTCGTCATCTTCTCCCTGCAGGTCAGCCCCTGCCTCTGCTCCTGCCTGGGGGGCTCCAAACTGGGGGTACAGTCCTCAGCTCCTGCCTGGGGGGCTCCAAACTGGGGGTACAGTCCTCAGCTCCTGCCTGGGGGGCTCCAAACTGGGGGTACAGTCCCCTGATGGGTTCTTGGGGGGCTCCAAACTGGGGGTACAGTCCTCAGCTCCTGCCTGGGGGCTCCAAACTGGGGGTACAGTCCCCTGCTGGGATTGATCCCCCCAATCCCCCTCCCACAGACCAAGTACGACTTCACCTCGTGCCGGGGCGTGCTCGTTGTCTGCCTGGTCGTGCTCATGCTCTTCGCCATCCTCTGCATCTTCATCCGGAACCGCATCATGGAGATCGTCTACGCCTCGCTGGGGGCCCTGCTCTTCACCTGCGTGAGTCTCCTGGGCCCCCAGCTCCCCCTCTGTCCCCTGTGCCCCTCCCCAAAATCCCCAGCTCCCCCTCTGTCCCCTGTGCCCCTCCCCAAAATCCCCAGCTCCCCCTCTGTCCCCTGTGCCTCTCCCCAAAATCCCCCTCTGTCCCCTGTGCCCCTCCCCAAAATCCCCCTCTGTCCCCTGTGCCTCTCCCAAAATCCCCAGCTCCCCCTCTGTCCCCTGTTCTTCTCCCCAGCTCCCCCTCTGTCCCCTGTGCCTCTCCCCAAAATCCCCCTTTGTCCCCTGTGCCTCTCCCCAAAATCCCCAGCTCCCCCTCTGTCCCCTGTGCCTCTCCCCAAAATCCCCCTCTGTCCCCTGTGCCTCTCCCCAAAATCCCCCTCTGTCCCCTGTGCCCCTCCCCAAATTCCCCAGCTCCCCCTCTGTCCCCTGTTCCTCTCCCCATGTCCCCAATCTCTGAGGGGGGCAGGGGTCAGTGCCACCAGCACCCCTGGGTGCTCCAGCTCGGTGGGGACACGCAGGGTGTGGGCTGGGCTGAAGGGTGCAGGGTGAGCTGGGGGTGCCTGGCTGGTTTGGGGTGGGGGTGTGGGACACGCAGGTGCTTCCTGCCCCCATTCTGGGGGTGCCTGGCTGGTTTGGGGTGGGGGTTTGGGACCTGCAGGTGCTCCCTGCCCCCATTCTGGGGGTGCCTGGCTGGTTTGGGGTGGGGGTTTGGGACCTGCAGGTGCTTCCTGCCCCCATTCTGGGGGTGCCTGGCTGGTTTGGGGTGGGGGTTTGGGACCTGCCCCAACACTGCCCCACCCCGCAGTTCCTGGCAGTGGACACGCAGCTGATCCTGGGAACAACAGCTGGGGATCCCCCAACCCAGCTGGGGATCCCCCTGACCCAGCCCAGCTGGGGATCCCCCTGACCCAGCTGGGGATCCCCCAACCCAGCCCAGCTGGGGATCCCCTGACCCAGCCCAGCTGGGGATCCCCCCAGCCCAGCTGGGGATCCCCTCAGCCCGGTTGGGATCCTCTCACTCTAGTTAGGGATCCCCTCCCAGCCCAGTTAGGAATCCCCCCCAGCCCAGTTAGGGATCCTCCTCCCCTCAGTTAGGGATCCCCCCCAGCCCAGTTAGGGATCCCCTCAGCCTGGTAGGGATCCCCCCACCCCAGTTAGGGATCCCCTCCCAGCTCAGTTGGGATCCCCCCATCCCAGGTAGGGATCCATCCCCCCATTCCCCTGGGGATCCCCCCATCCCCGTTGGGATCCCCCAGCTCAGTAGGGATCCCTTCATCCCCCCGGGGATCTCCCCATCCCCGTTGGGATCCCCCAGCTCAGTAGGGATCCCTTCATCCCCCGGGGATCCCCCCATCCCCCGGGGATCCCCCCCTCCCCGTAGCCGGTTTTGTTGCCGTTCCTATCGCGGTTCCTATCGCGGTTCCTATCGCGGTTCCATCGCGGTTCCCCGTGGCCCCGGCTCCTCCCCGCTGTGACTCCTCCCTCCCCCTTGCGTTGAGCGCGGACTGGAAGCACTTTGGACCCCCCCCGTGTCCCGTCCTGTCCCCTCCCCGTCCCCCCCGAGCAGGGGCGGGGCCGGCAGCACTGCAGACCCCCCGAGCCACTGCCCCTGCCTGTCCCCAGTGCCCCCAGACCCCCTGAGCCACCCTCCTGCTCTGAGCCACTGTCCTCGTGTGAGGCACTCCCTGAGCCCCCCACGCCACTCCAGCCACCTGCCTGTCCCCACCCCGAGCCACAGTGGCACCCCCAGACCCCCTCCCCTGTCCCCTCCCTGGCCCTGCTGTTAATAAATTGTCTTGTTCATCTCCCACGGCTCCAGCTCCATCCCAGGGTGTCCTGGTGTCCCCATGGGGACAGGAAGGGACCCCAGCAGGACACAGCCAGGTGAGAGAACCAGTGACAGCGTGTGGGGGTGTTTTGGACCTTTGGTGCTCTGTGGCACTTAACTCTGGAGCTCTTAGGCTTTTACTCTCAGCTTTTAGGCTCTTAATTTGTTGGGTTATTTTAAATAAGCAAAGCAGCTAATAGTTAAAAAGGTTATTTATTACAAAGCACATTTTATTACAAAGCACATCAGTCTCAACAGTACACAGATGAGCAATAGCAAAAAGCAGTGACAAATGCAGTGGCAATAAACCAATGGCCAAAAGCACCAACTCTCCCCAATACAAACTCTTATATGGGATTTTTCCAACCAGCTGAGACACAAACTCAGACCAGCACTCCTTAACCTGTTACAATTCCAGTTTCTTAGCACTCCAGGTTACCCATAGAACTGCACATACAACCTGTCTTGTTCTGTGTGAAAAATGTCAGCAATATTCTCACTGCAGCTCTGTTATGTTTGTGTCCTGTCTGCAGCTGTGGGCTGGAGCCTCTATTGAAGATATCAGTGTGTTCCACCTTCACTAGAACTCGCTCTGCTGCTCTGGCATTTGAAACCTTTCACTCACTAAAAGCATTAGAGCTCACCCTAAAACTTACTGACTTACTTCTACTTAAACATCCACTTTATGTGTGAGAGGCTTAATGTCCTTCCATCCATGCAAAGGCTTTAATTCAATCCCTGCACTCTGATTTCTCTCTGGAGAATTCAGAGAATCCCCTGACTCACAGACTCCAACAACAGGGGACAAGGAAACGGCCTCAGGGGAGGTTTAGGTTGGATATTTGGGAAAATTCCTTCCTGGGCAGGGCTGCAGTGCCCATCCCTGGGGGGCATTTAACAGATGTGTGTGTGTCCTTGGCAGTGCCATGAGCAGTGCTGCACCCGCTGGGCTCAGGGGATTTTCCATCCAACCCAAACAATTCCATAATTCCTTGGTGCCCTCTCCATCCTGGCAACTCCTGACAGCCCTGGCCAATATTTCTGTCTCCGTGTTCTCCCTCAAGAGACATTCCCTGGTCTTCCTTTGCTGCTGTGTTAGAGAGCTTTAAGAGCAGCTTTTAAGGGTTTTAAGGTGGCACCAAAAAAGGCTTCAGCAAAAACAAAACAACAACAAAAAAAAAAAAAAAAAAGGCATTACAAGGTTCGTTGGCAAAGCTCATTCTGCTACTCACTCAATGGAAGTATAAAAAAGAAAAAAAAAGAAAAAAAATCAATCAGTCTAAACCTAAAATTGTAGGGCTGTAGGATCCGACAGGAGCATTCCTGGAGTGTTTGCTGCAGCCACACTCCCACCCACAGCCTGAGGAGCTGGGAGCAGGCAGGTGCTGCATGCACAGGTGGGGCACAGGTGCAGGGACAGGTTCACACCTGTGGGCAAAGCCCCTGGAGCTCAGGGAAGGGCCCAGGGCGGGCTTGGTGCCCCTGCTGTGCCCCAGGGGTGAGGGAGCCCCGAGGAAGGAGTTGCTGAGGCGAGCAGAGCTCCAGGGCTCTCGGGAGGGTCACAGGTCACAGCAGAGCCACCTTTGGCCATCCTCGTTTGCCATCCCAGCTCAGCCTGGGTCAGCAAGTCTCTGAGAGTTCCACAGCCACCCTGTCCCACTTGGGCTGTTCTTCGGGCCAGCAAAGTGAGTTCCCAAGGCTGTTAGTCAGGAGGAGCTCGTTAGCAGCAGGAGTGCCTGGGAGCGGGCTGTTCCTGATAAGCTCGGGAGGAGCCCGGCACCGGTGCTGCTCCTCGGGGCCTGATGGAATCTCTGAGATCAAAGAGCGGTGTGGGGGTGCAGCAACACCTGCCACACCTGCCTGCTCCTGGGGCTCCACCTCCCACTGCAGGCAGGGCTGCACCTCCAGCCTGTCCCTCTCCCCAAAATCCCCAGCTCCCTCTGTCCCCTGCTCCTCTCCCCAAAATCCCCAGCTCCCTCTGTCCCCTGCTCCTCTCCCCAAAATCCCCAGCTCCCTCTGTCCCCTGCTCCTCTCCCCAAAATCCCCAGCTCCCTCTGCCCCCTGCTCCTCTCCCCAAAATCCCCAGCTCCCTTTGTCCCCTGCTCCTCTCCCCAAAATCCCCAGCTCCCTCTGTCCCCTTTTCCTCTCCCCAGGTCCCCAGCTCCCTCTCTGTGCCCTGTCCCTCTCTCAGGACTTCCCAAGTTTCTCTCTGTCCCCTGTTCCTCTCCCCAAAATTCTCAGGTCCCTCTCTGTCCCCTGTCCCTCTCTCAGGACCCCTCAGTCTCTCTGTCCCCTGTCCCTCTCTCAGGACCCCCAGTCTCTCTGTCCCCTGTCCCTCTCTCAGGACTCCCCCAGTCTCTGTCCCCTGTCCCTCTCTCAGGACCCCCCAGTCTCTCTGTCCCCTGTCCCTCTCTCAGGACCCCCAGTCTCTCTGTCCCTGCTCCGCTCTGGTTCTCAGAGCAGCTCCTGGCTCCGGGCCCCTCCTGCAGGACAGATCCGCCCTGGCAGCTTCTCCTCTCTCCTCCCCGCAGGATTCCACCCCGCTGCCTCGTTTGTTTATTTTGGTAAATCCCTCCCCAGCACCTGTCGTGTGGCTGCTGTCCCCGGCCCGGCCCCGAGGCCGTGTTTGTGTCACACACAGGGATCCCCGGGGCTGGCCCTGTGTCCCACAGCCCCCGTGCTGTCCTTGCTGTCCCCGTGTCCCACGGGTCCCGTACTGCCCTGGCTGTCCCCGTGTCCCACAGCCCCCGTGCTGTCCTTGCTGTCCCCGTGTCCCACAGCCCCGGGGGTGTCCCCATGTCCCACAGCCCCTCGGTGTCCCCATGTCCCACAGCCCCTGTGCTGCCCTGGCTGTCCCCATGTCCCACAGTCCCTGTGCTGCCCTGGCTGTCCCCATGTCCCACAGTCCCTGTGCTGTCCCCATGTCCCACAGCGCCTGTTCTGTCCCCATGTCCCACAGCCCCCGTGCTGCCCTGGCTGTCCCCGTGTCCCACAGCCCCTCGGTGTCCCCATGTCCCACAGCCCCTCGGTGTCCCCGTGTCCCACAGCTCCTGTGCTGCCTGGCTGTCCCCGTGTCCCACAGCCCCTCGGTGTCCCCATGTCCCCCAGTCCCTGTGCTGCCCTGGCTGTCCCCGTGGCCGCAGTGCCAGGGGAGGCACTGGGGGGCACACAGGGACAGGAGCAGCTGCTGTGACGCTGCCAGAGGCCAAGGCTGGAGCCATTGGAGCCCTTCGGGTGCCCCGTGCGGGGTGTTGGTTCTGGCATGGGAGTGGGGCAGGCACGGAGCCCTTCCCACCATCGGATCCACCTCGGATCGCTCTGGGCTCCAGCACACAGAAACGGGGAGCTGCTGGAGCGAGTCCAGAGCAGGGCACGGAGATGCTTCGAGGGGGAAGCCCCTTTGCTGTGGAGGCAGCTGGGGCTGTTCAGCCTGGAGGAGGATCCAGGGAGACATCAAAGCCCTTCCCACCGGCTAAAGGAGCTGCAGGAGAGCTGGGGAAGGACTTTGGACACTGCCCGGGAGTGCCACGAGAAGGGGGAAGAGCTTCCCAGTGCCAGAGGGCAGGCTCAGATGGGATATGGCGAGTGACGTCACCTCGATATTCCCTGTGACGCCCTGCCCAGAGAAGCTGTGGCTGCCCCGGCCCAGGAAAGGTTCAAGGCCAGGGTTGGATGGGGTTTGGAGCAGCCTGGCCCAGGGGAAGATGTCCCTGGCCGGGCAGGGCTGGCCCCGGACGCGCTTTAAGGTCGCTCCATCCCGAACCATTCCCGAGCCCGGGCCGGGCGCTCGGCAGCGCCCCCAGCTCGTGCTGCCGCCTGCTGGTGGCACCCGGAACTGCAGGCGGGGCCGGCGCATGCGCAGTGCCGCTGCTGCCCCGCGCTCGCTGCTGCCCTCCGCTGGGCGATTCCCGAACCGCAGCTGCGGGGCGAGCTCGGGAGCCGCGCGGGCTAACGGGGAAAATCCCCGGGTTGGGCGGAAAAAGAGTTTCCTGAGCGACACAGCAGGTGTTTTAGAAATAAATGGGTGGTGCTGCCTCTCTCCTATTTTCTCAACTTGATTTTTCATTCTTTTTCTGTTTTCCTTTATTTTCCTCCCAATGTTTCTTTCGTTTTGTTGCCTCCAATCAGGAATTTTGGAACTTTTTGAACTGATCGTTCATCCTTTTTTAATTACCCTGAGCAGCCCCTGGCAGTTCCTGCTGCTCCAGGTCCTTCCCCAGCTCCGTCCCTGCCCTGGACACGCTCCAGCCCCTCCAGGTCCTTCCTGAGGGGCTGCAGGGAACGAAGAAAAAGGGAAGAACGTTTCTGCATCGCCTCTTTGAAGGTCGAGGATTGGAATACAAAGCTTTCAGTTGCCTTTAACAAAAACTCCAGGAACTGCTTTATTTTGGCAAATGAGGAGCCCTGCAGGAAAGGCGCTAAAGGAGCTGTAGTGGATTCATCAGGCCAGTAAAAATCAAAGTTTTCATAAACTTTTGACAGGCCAGGCGAGAAAAATCGAATTTCTGATAAACTTTTGATACTCCAGGTGAGCAAGCAGCAATTTTTTCCATCCTCAGGTGAGGTGGCCAAGGGGCTGTAGGAGGTGGCCAAGGGGCTGTAGGAGGTGGCCAGGGAGCTGTAGGAGGTGGCCAAGGAGCTGTAGGAGGTGGCCAGGGAGCTGTAGGAGGTGGCCAAGGGGCTGTAGGAGGTGGCCAGGGAGCTGTAGGAGGTGGCCAGGGAGCTGTAGGAGGTGGCCAAGGAGCTGTAGGAGGTGGCCAAGGGGCTGTGGGAGGTGGCCAAGGGGCTGTAGGAGGTGGCCAGGGAGCTGTAGGAGGTGGCCAGGGAACTGTAGGAGGTGGCCAAGGGGCTGTAGGAGGTGGCCAGGGAGCTGTAGGAGGTGGCCAAGGAGCTGTAGGAGGTGGCCAAGGGGCTGTGGGAGGTGGCCAAGGGGCTGTAGGAGGTGGCCAGGGAACTGTAGGAGGTGGCCAAGGAGCTGTAGGAGGTGGCCAAGGGGCTGTAGGAGGTGGCCAGGGAGCTGTAGGAGGTGGCCAGGGAACTGTAGGAGGTGGCCAAGGGGCTGTAGGAGGTGGCCAGGGAGCTGTAGGAGGTGGCCAAGGGGCTGTAGGAGGTGGCCAGGGGCTGTAGGAGGTGGCCAGGGAGCTGTAGGAGGTGGCCAAGGGGCTGTAGGAGGTGGCCAAGGGGCTGTAGGAGGTGGCCAAGGGGCTGTAGGAGGTGGCCAGGGAGCTGTAGGAGGTGGCCAAGGGGCTGTAGGAGGTGGCCAGGGAGCTGGAGGAGGTGGCCAGGGAGCTGTAGGAGGTGGCCAAGGGGCGGTAGGAGGTGGCCAGGGAGCTGGAGGAGGTGGCCAAGGGACTGGAGGAGGTGGCCAGGGAGCTGTAGGAGGTGGCCAGGGAGCTGTAGGAGGTGGCCAAGGGGCTGTAGGAGGTGGCCAGGGAGCTGTAGGAGGTGGCCAAGGGGCGGTAGGAGGTGGCCAGGGGGCTGTAGGAGGTGGCCAAGGGGCTGTGGGAGGTGGCCAAGGAGCTGTAGGAGGTGGCCAAGGGGCTGTAGGAGGTGGCCAGGAGCTGTAGGCGGTGGCCAAGGGGCTGGAGGAGGTGGCCAGGGCTGTGGAGGTGGCCAGGGGCTGGAGGGGAGGTGTAGGAGGTGGCCAAGGGGCTGTAGGAGGTGGCCAGGGAGCTGGAGGAGGTGGCCAAGGGACTGGAGGGGCGGTGGCCAGGAGGTGGAGGTGGCCAGGGGCTGTAGGAGGTGGCCAAGGGGCTGTAGGAGGTGGCCAGGGCTGTAGGAGGTGGCCAGGAGGTGGCTGTAGGAGGTGGCCAAGGGGCTGTAGGAGGTGGCCAGGGGCTGTAGGAGGTGGCCAAGGGGCTGTGGGGTGGCCAGGGCTGTGGCCAAGGGGCTGTAGGAGGTGGCCAAGGGGCTGTGGGAGGTGGCCAAGGCGCTGTAGGCGGTGGCCAAGGGGCGGTAGGAGGTGGCCAGGGAGCTGTAGGCGGTGGCCGTGCCGTTGCCCCTCCCAAACCCCTCCATGGAGGTGCCCGGCCGGCCCCAGGCGCTGGCCAGTCCCTGCTGTCCGTCTGTCCGTCTGTCCAGCGCTGTCCTGGCAGCTCCAGCCCCGCCCCCCCCCGTGCTGCTCCTGCTGCCCTGGCGCCGCTCCCAGGACGGGCCCCTCCTCACAGTGGCCACGGTGGCCACAATGGCCATGGTGACCATGGTGCTTCCAATGCCCAGAGTGGTCATAGGGACCAAAGTGGCCAAAGTGACCATAGTGGCCACAGTGGCCATGGTGGCCTCATCTCTCTGGGGGTCCTGGTGGCCTTCGTGGTCATGGTGGCCACAGTGGCCTCAAAAGTCACTGTGATCTTGGTGGCCTCGTGGCTCAGAGGCTTCTGGTGACCACTGCCATGGCCGCAGTGGCCAGGAGAGGCCCCCAGAGGTGGGGGGAGGTCCTGGGGAGGGACCCACCTGGGGGGACAGAGAAGTGGGTCAGGGGCCATGGGGGGGGGGACGGGGGTGACAGGGGGGCCCCGAGGGTTTGGGGGATCCCTGTCCCCTGTGCCCAGCCATGGGTGTCCCTGTCCCCACAACCGCAGCAGGTGTCCCCAGCACGGGATGTCCCTGTTCCCCTCACCTGGCACTGCTGTCCCCACCCCCTGTGCCCACCAATGGCTGTCCCTGTCCTTGTCCCCAGCACTGGGTGCACACTGTGGGTGTCCCTGTCCCCTCTGGGCCATGGGTGTCCCCAGCACCGAGTGTCCTTGTCCCCAACCCTCACTGAGCGTCCCTGTCCCTCCAGGGAATGTCCCCTGTGACATCACCTCGCAGTGTCCCAACCCCCTGTGACGTCACCTCGCAGTGTCCCCATCCTCCCAGGGAATGTCCCTCTGTGATGTCACCTCGCAGTGTCCCCGCGCCCCCAGGGAACGTCCCCCCGTGTCCCCTCGCGGTGTCCCCGCGTGCCCCCGTGTCACCTCGCAGTGTCCCAGTGTCCCCCCGTGTCCCCTCGCGGTGTCCCCGCGTCCCCCCGTGTCACCTCGCAGCCACTCGCAGTCGTAGTTGCTGAAGTTGCCGCTGGAGTGCAGCTCGATGGTCACCGTGTCCCCGGCGCGGGTGACACCAGCGACCTCGAAGGTCTCGAAGGGCGGCACCAGCACCTCCCTCTCGGCGGGTTCCCGGGAGAATCGGTGGATGTCGGCGCCATGGCAGGTGTGTACCCGGAACAGCGTGTCCCTGCCGTACCCCGCCGCCACCTCCCGGCTCTGCGACATCGACGCGAACTGCCCAAAGCGAACCTTGTCCCCAAGCTTGGCCTGGAACTGGACCCCGCTGACCCCCCTGAACACGTCCTGGCACTTGTTGGGCTCTCTGAGCCTCTGCAGGGCCGTGCTGAGCAGGAAATGCAGCGTTTTGTAGTGGAAGTTGTTGTGGTACCGCTGGCGGGAGCTGCCGGCCTCGCGCACGGCCGCGTTGAACTGGCCTGTGCACGTCCTGCAGCGTGTAGGCCATGAGGGCGATGGCCTGGGCCTGGCTCAGAGGGGTCACCGGGCTCCCCCGGGCCTGCCACGCCGCCCTGGCCTTAGGCCAGACCTGGGCAAACTCGGCATTCTGCAGGAACTCGGTGCTGTTGAGTTCTGGCAGCTTCTTGGCCATGTCGTGGGCACAGGTCAGGTACTGGTCATCAAAGGAATTCTGGGCCATGTCCAGGGGCTTCACATCGATGGCCACAGTGGCCATGGCCATTGCCAGCAGGGCCAGGGTCTGAGCCAGGGGGGCCATGGAGAGGAGAGCCCACGGTGGCCACTGGGGGACACTGGGGGACACAGAGGGGACACAGAGGAGACACAGAGTGGGCACAGAGTGGGCACAGAGGAGACACAGAGTGGACACTGTGTGACACAGGGAAGACACTGAGGGGCCCCAGGGGATGCTGAGGGGACACTGAAGAGCCCCAGGGGACCCTGATGGGACACTGAGGGACATGGGGGGACATGGGGAGGCTTCCTTGGTGAGGGGCTGGGGAGGGACAGTGGGGTCAGCCCGGGGAGGGGAGGCACCCCCAGCCAGGAGACCCCTGGGCATGTCCTGGGACCCCAATCCCAAATTCTGGAGTCACTCCTGGAGCCTCCCCAGTGTCCCCCAGAACCCCAATCCCACTCCCACAGTCCCTCACGGTGTCTTCTCAGCTCCCCTGCAGGACCCTCATCCCAAATCCTGGGGTCACTTCCTGCCCCCCTCCAACAACCCCAGAGCCCCCCAGCACCCCAATCCCACTCCCACAGTTCTGTGTCCCCCTCCCAGTGTGTCCCAGTGCATCTGGTGACCCTAATCCCTCTCCCAGTCCCTTGTACCCCTCCCGGTGACCCCCCTGCCCCCCAGGACCTGACCCAAGGCTGGGGTCCCCCAGCGTCCCCACTGTTCCTCCCCATACCCCAATCCCACTCCCAGTCCCATGAGAATTCCCGGTGCCATCCCAGTGCCCCCCAGACCCCAATCCCGCAGTCCCCTGTCCCCCCCAAGTGTCCCCAGTGTCCCCCCAGCCCCTGATACCCAAATCAGCCGGAGTGAACTCCCTGGCACCCCTGGAGGTACCAGAGAGCCGGAATTTTCAAGACTTCTCTGTGAACACTTGGCCTTTCACAGAGTGGCTTTTCCCCACACACTGAAGGTGCTGGGCAGAGCTTAAAGACTGACAAAAGCATAAAAGATAGAAGGATGTAAAAGCATTTACACAGCACAATAAACGTGGCTGGAACCAGTGAATAAAAAGTTTGAGAAGTTCTGTAACACAGAAGGGGCAGTGCCCACCCAAAGCCAAAGTTTGAGGCGAGGTCATCTGGGCTATTGGGGCACTCAGTGAAAAATGACCCCCAGGGACCCCATTTTTATGACTCCCAAGACAATAAAAGTTATTCCTGAAAGAGGCAGAGCCATGTAAATTGTTTACAGGAGAGGTGCTGGTTCTGTATTAGCTAAGAAGCCCATTTTAATGAGTATGTAAAATTAGGGTGGAGAGATTCCGTGTGGCAAAGCCCCCTGAGCTGCAGGACCAGGAGAGATGTTGCATGTAGGTAAAGCCCTATAAAATAAGGGTTTATTACCCTTGTAGAATCATTGCTCAGGCCCAATACATCGTCTAAGTAGACGAGAACTCTCCTGAGGAGATTCGATTGTAATTCTAAAAGATCAACCTCACTGCCTTCTTCTCCTCTGTCTCTCAGCTTGAGACATCTCTGACCTGTACTACCTGCAGAACAACACCTTCCCATTTTTCTTTTACTCCAACCTTCTCTAGGGCCAAAACTAAGGGATCTTGTGGGGGCAAACTAACATCACACCCTCTCTGCCATTCAGGCTTGTTTCTCAGAGTGAAAACATGTCCAGGTAAATGACTTTGTTCCATTTGCTTTTTCTTCTTAGGAACAACCATAACTGCAATAGAGTATTATAATGTAAGGTCCTGTGAACAGGCCACTTTTCCTCATTTTCTAATTCATATAGTGGCCACCATTGATTATAGTATTTAATTAATTCACTTTTCTTTAAATTGCCCCCAGGGACCCCTCCCAAATCTTTCCAATCAGCCAGATCTCACCCCAGGGGACTCTTCTTGACAATCTCCTTACTGCCGGTGCTGCCCACTCCTGGCTCTCTCCAGACACCCTCACTTTACAACCAAAATTATCACTATAATTATCATTATTGTGTTCCTCTCTTAACTCTCATTCCACGGACACTGGGATGGGGAATCTGAGTTCTGTCCTGCACCAGTGCTGGCGTTTGCAGCTCTGATGAGCAATGAACAGGAAAGGATCACACAGTCCAGCCCTGCACAATCCACCCCGTCCTGACCCGCCAAGGGAACGCAGGGCGAGGTGGCACAAGCCAAAACCTTCTGACAGATGCACAGGCAAGAAATGAAATCTCATTAACAGATGGACAAGAAACACCAGTCATGTACAGAAGGCACAAAATGGCACATACGACAATCAAACCCCAAATTCCAAGACCTGGGCCAATACCTAAAATCATCAGACTTCTTTTAGGGCACTCTAACCCCTAAAGGACTCCAACCTGTTTGGTGTCAAAGTTGGGAATTTCACCCGTGATCCAGCGCCCTGCATGAGTCGTCACACGCGTCTTACAGGAGTTACTGAACCAAGACCAGAAAGAAAATCCAAAGCAGTCAAGAAATACCTTGGATTTCCTGCAGCTCATCCTTGTCTCCCCCCGCAGAGAAGTGGTGAAGAGCAGAGTCCCTCCTGGGAATTCTCAGGGCACGCCAAGGGCCTGCACATCTCCAGCTGACCTTGCAGATGGGCAGAGAATTCTCTCCTACTTGGCTGGGCAAACTGAATCCCAAAACTGGGCAAGAAAATAAAACCTCTGAGCCAGGACTGCCAGAGCCCAGTGCTGTTGTTGGTACACAAAAGGTCAAAGGGGTTTGTTAAAGTCTGGAGATCCCATGGGAGATGTAAAAATCGGGGCCATCTTTGAGTTACAGAACGCGTGTCCCTCCTCAGGAGTCCAAATCAGAGCTCATTCTGGGGTCCCCTTTGTGGGGGAGACTCAGGAGACCTGTGGGGTGCTGTTCAGAACAACTCAATCACAAAACAACTGTGAGTCACAGCAGAGACTGTTCTGCTCATCCCAGGGGCCAGGAAATCCAATTTGGGACAGAAGCTTATTGTTTTGCTATACAGTTATACTCTGCTGGCAGTAACCACAAGGAGATGTGGCACCAAGGGCAGAGCTCACAGTGTCACAAAGAGCTCTGGAAGTGGCAGCAGGAAAAAGAGCAAACAGAGGAACTCACCTGAGATCTGCTTTGGGCATTGCTCATGCCAGTAGAGCCACATGGAAAGAAAGAAATCCATTCACAGCACAGGGATCTCTGGTTAAATATGAACAGGAAATGTCCTTCCTTGATAGCAGCCAGCTGCCCAAAGCAGTGCCCGTGCCACAGTCCTGGCACAGCAGCGTGGGGATGGACAAATCCATGGGGGAAATTGCCTGGCAGTAAAGGACCCTGGTGTTAACTCCTGATAAAGGAGTTTCACCACCAGAGGGAAGGCCTGGATAGAGTTTGGCTGATTAAAAATTGGCTGGTTATGGAAAAGGCCCCAGTAAAGAGGGTGGGTGGGTGATAACTCCCAATAACCAGGCCAGGCCCACCCCAACTGATGCTGCAGTTGGTGAAGGAGAGAAGCACCAGCAAACCTCGGGGCAGTCCATGGGATGGGGACTGGTGAGTGGCCTCAGACACTCAGTGTCCCCAGGACAAAACTGTCAGGTCTGTTCCAGAACAATGCCAGCTCTGTTTTAAATTAACCCTTTGAGCTCACACCCATCACCTGCAGGGAAATGAGGAAACACTCCTGGGGATTGCAGGCAAATGGATTTTCTGAGCTACCACACTGTCTTGGGGTGAATTTGTGATGCATGGATCCCCAAGTTGTCTGTTCTGTTCTGTTGAATATTGAGTTTGCAACTTTAAGATTGGTTTCAGGAGTGAAAAGGGGAGAGAAGAAGTGCAGAGTTTGTAATCAGAGCCTGCACTTGCACTCCCTCCCCTTCACATAGACTGGGTTGTCTGCAGTGGACAGCAGGACAGACAGAGCTCTTTTGGCTTTTTAGGGGTTTTTGGTTTTTTGGTTTTTTTTGGTGTTTTTTTGTTTTTTTTTTTTGTTTGTTTGGTTTGGTTTTTTGGGGTTTTTTTGTTTTGGTTTGGTTTGATTTTTTTTTTTGGTTGGTTTTTTTGTTTTGTTTTTTTGTTTTTTTCCTTTTCTTTCCTTTTTTTTGTTTTGTTTTGTTTTGGGTTTTTGGGGTTTTTTTTGGTTGTTTTTTGGGTTTTTTTCCTTCTTTTTTTTTTTTTTTTTTCCTGGCTAGCTGAGGCAAAGGAGTTCCCCTGGACTGTTTTTCCCATTTTTTTAGAATTGTTCAAATCTGCTCTGGACTGAAAACCCAGGGCAGCACTGGGAGCTCACATCTGTAACCCACCAGGCCTGGCCTGGGCTGTGACATTTCCCAGAGCCAAAAAAACTAAAAACAGCCTAAGCAAGCCAGGCTGCAACCCACAGAAGGGACTTTTCTGAATTTGTCAACTCCTTCAGAGCGGTGAGAGGTTTTGCTGTTTGGGATTGTTCATTTTTGTGCTGGGAAATGCTTTGGCTGTTAAATAAACAGGGATTTTTTCCACTTTTCTCTGAGGAAATATTTTTTCCCAAAACCAGTTTTGGGAGGGACTGCTTGAATCTGTTCCCTGAGGGCCCCCATTTGGAGATTTCCTCCCAAATTTGCCCTAAATCAGAACACACACCAAGAAGGGTTCAGGTGTCTCCTGGTGTTGGTGGATCCCTTTTTTGGGGGTCCAGAGCTTCTGAAACACTCAGAAAATCAGGGTTTTAGTTACCTTGCTGAAAATAATTAAAAGTTAGAAGGGAGTAGTTATCTGAAACTTAAATAACTGATTGTCTGTCATTTCATGTTTGCTCACAATGGGAAAAGACAAAACCAGTGAGCAGACCCAAAGTTACACAGACAGTGCAACCAGAAACCCATTCCTTGGAAAACTGGACTGTCCCCAGAAATCATTTGTATTGTCATTGATAGAAAAGCTCAAGAGTTCAGGGTGAGGAAGACTCACCTTACTTCCTCCTTTAAGCCCCCTCCCCACAAAAACGACCCCAGACATAATTTAAGAAGTCAATCAATGCTTAATATCCATTCAAGCTAATTACCATTGGAAGGGGGGATGGGAGGGGCTGTTATTATGAATATGGATTTGTTTGAATCCTTTGCCAATAAACAGACTCTGTGATCACCTGTGATTTTGCAGTGAGTATCAGAGGATTACCTCACCCTGAATAAACACACACTTTGTACCTTTAAATTGTTAGAGAGTCTTTTGTCCCTCACAGCTGAGTATTGGTGTTAGACCAATGCTCTTATTTTGGTAAATCACTTCTCGTGCCACACCAAGCTCAAGAGATGATCCCCAGGCTCAGGGTGCCTGTGGGGATGTCACCTGGTAGGGGACCCCATTTGGTGTCTGGGGTGTGACAGCAGCCCAGTGAGCAGTGGGGAGTGGGACTGGGGACACTGGGGGATGTGGGACCGTGGGATTGGGGTCCTGGGGGGTGACAAATAAGAGAGAGAAGAGAAAGTTTCAGTTCCCCAGAAGGTGCTGGACAGGGCTGAAAGATGAACCTGCAGGAGACACAGAAGGATGTAAAAGTGGAGACACAGCAGGATAAACATGGCTGGAGCCGAAGGAGAAACTGATGACGGGAACTGCAGTGAGGAGCTTTTGGCAAGTTCTGTAACACAGAAGGGGCAGTGCTGGACAAAAGTGAAAGGTCAAGGTGAGGTGATGCTGGACATTGGGGCACTCAGTGAAAGCCACATCCTGAAAAACTATTGTTATGTCCCTCCAAGACAACAACATTATTTATTATAAAAGGCGGAGCCATGCAAATTATTTATGGGAAAAGCCCTGGTTCTGTGTCAGCTAAGCAGCCCATGTTTATGAATATTCATAATTAGGGTGGATAAATACCCTGTGCAAAGCCCCCCTGAGCTGCAGGAGCAGGAGAGTTCCGCTGTGAGTCCGAGCTGATAAAGAATTCCGGCTCTCTGGTACCTCCAGGTATGCCAGGGAGTTCACTCTGGCTGATTTGGGTATCAGGGGCTGGGGGGACACTGGGGACACTTGGGGGGGGCATGGGACTGTGGGATTGGGGTCTGGGGACACTGGATGGTGGGGAGGGATTGTCTGGGGGTACTGGGATTAGGGTCATGGGGTGCTGTGGGTGAAATTGAGGGGGGACACGGGATGGTGGGAGTGGGATTGGGGTCATGGGGGGGCTGGGACACACTGTGGGGGTAGGGGGTGATGCCCGGATTTGGGTTGAGGTTCTGGGGTGACACCAAAGAAAATGGGGACTGGGAGTGGGATTGGGGTCTGGGGACAGGCTGAGGGGGACACTGAGGGGCTCAGGGAGACCCCAGGGTTTGGGCAGAAGGGAATTGTAATCATGGGAGTAGGATTGGGATTCTGGGGTGGGGGGTGGTACTGTGGGATTTGGATTGGGTTTCCTAGGGTGGTTGGGGAACTTTGGGGAGGGAAAAATAACTGCAGGATTTAGGATCAGGGACCCTGGACATGTCCAGGGATTGCCTCCCTTCCCCCTGGGTGACCCCTCTGCCCTCCCCAGTCCTCACTGAGGAACAACCCCAGTGTCCCCTCTGTGTCCCCTCTGTGTCCCCCAGTGTCCACACTGGTCCCTGTGGCCTCTCCCCTCCATGGCCCTCCTGGCTCTCACCCTGGCTCTGCTGGCAATGACCGTGGCCACCACAGCCATTGAGGTGATACCCCTGGACATGGCCCCGAACTCCTTCGATGACCGGTACCAGGGCTGTGTCCCTGCCATGAGGGCGGAGCTGCCGGCCCTGAACCGCTCCGAGTTCCAGAACAATTCTCTGTTCGCCAAGGTCTGGCCTGAGGCCGTGTCATTGTGGCAATTTCGGGGGTCCCCTGTGTCCCCCCGTCATCCTCAGCCCAGGCCATTGCCATCATGGCCTACACCATGGATGACCTGTACCAGAAGTTCAACGATGAAGTGAGACTGGGCGGGAGCTCCCCCCAGGAATACCGGGACGATTTCCACTACAAAACTCTGCATTTCCTGCTGACCGACGCCCTGGCCACGCTGAGGGTCCAGCAGGGACAGCAATGTCACTGTGTATTCCCGGGGTGAAGGATAAACTGTGCAAGGCAAATGTTGGTGACATCGTCCGGTTCGGTCAATTCGCGTCCTCCTCGATCTGCAAAGGTGTCACCCAAGGATTTGGGACCACCGCGTGTTCAAGGTGCAGACGTGTCACTGTGCACACATCCAGAGCTTCTCCAGATATCCCAAAGAGCAGGAGGTGCTGATCCCACCCTTCGAGAAGTTCAAGGTCACCAAAGTCAACAAAGGAAAGGAGAATGTGGAGATTCACCTCGACTCCATGGGGAACTAGAGCAAATACAACTGCGAGTGGCTGGAAGGTGGGGACAGCCTGGGGCTGTGGGGACACCCACTGGGGACTTGGGGGCAGCCTGGGGCCATGGGGACACCCACTGGGGACATGGGAACAGCCTGGGGCCATGGGGACAGCCTGGGGCCATGGGGACACCCACTGAGGCCATGGGGACACCCACTGGGGCTGAGGGGACACCCATGATGAGACACAGGGGACAATGACACTCCCTGGGGATGGGGGACAGGGACAGGGGCACCCACGGGTGTGTGTGGGGTTAAGGACACCCTGTGCTGGGGACACCAAGTCAGGGGACAGGAATGTCCATGACAGGACACAGGAATGGGGACCTGCACATCTGGGAGGGGACAGGGACAGGGACTCCCTTGCCACAGGCAGTGCTGTGGGGACAGGCCCGGTGTGCTGGATGTGGGTGGGCCGGGACCCCCATGGAAATCCCTGAGCTCCTGTCACCCCCATGGCACCCTGTCAGCCCCTGTCACCTCCCCTGTCACCCCCTGATAACCCCTGGCACCCCTAGGCCCACCATGACCCCCCTGACCTCCCTGGCCCCTGCACCCCCCCATGTTCCCCCACCCTGTCACTGTCACCTCATGGTCCCCATCTCTCCTGTCACCCCCAGCCCCGTTATGGCCGTCCCCACCCCCTCACTCTCCCATGGTCCCCCTGACCCCTCTCTTCGTCCCCCAGGTGGGAGTGTCCCCACGATCCCCTGCCACCTTGGAGAACTCCTCCTGGCTACCACAGCCCTGGTAGTGGCCACTGGGATCCTCTGAGCCATGAGGCCATCAAGGTCACCAAGGTCACTGTGACCACCCAGAGCAGCAGCACAGAGAAACGAGGTGTCTTAGATTGCTGTACAGGATGTGACCAAAAGCATTTGTTGTATCACCATGTGTTAAACCAGCTGGGGCAACGATCTTCATCTTCCCACAGCCCATCCTCCCTCCAGGAGAGATCTCCTGTTCATGGCCAGTGAGTCCCAGGGCATGGCTGATAAAATTCCATCATCCCATGGGAGATGCTCCAGCCAGGGCAGGAGCCAAGCCTTTCCTACCCAGAGAAAAACTGACATTTGGAACACCAAGGCACCTTCTTTCCACTGGATTCCAGAGGAAAGCCAGACCTTTCCACATCATCCCTGCACCTTCAGAGGAAACTGCCCCTTCTCCAGGAGCACTGCTCCAGCTGAGCCACATCTGCCACTGCAGGAGGATGCAGCCACCATGGAATGGGACTGTGCCAACACCCTGACTGACTGACGGGTGTCAGCTTGGATTCTGACTCTGGCAGGGTTTGGGATTGTTCTTTGTAATACTGCATTGCTATTTTAATTTTCCTAGTAAAGAACTGTTATTCCTAATTCCCACATCTTTTCCTGAGAGCCCCTTAATTTCACAATTATAATAATTTGGAGGCAGTGTGTGTAAATTCTCAATTTCAAAGAGAGGCTCTGCCTCTCTTAGCAGGCACCCGCCCTCTAAACCAGCACACAAGGCCACCAAGACTACCAAGGCCACCACAGCCACTATGGCCACCTTGGCCTCTATGGTCTCCGTGAGGTCACTGTTAATAAGACAATGAAGGCCATCGAAGAGGCTGGGTTTGAGATTTGGGAAGATAAAATTCAACACACCTGCCCTTGGAGTTGCCTTGGCCTCTGAATCCAAGAGTGGACGAGCATCTCAACATCTGGGACAGCCCAAGGAGCCCAAGAGACTTGCACCAATCATGGGCACCCATCAGTTTGGAATGTCCTTTGCTGGGGATCATGACAGGACCTCAGCCCCATGTTCAACCTCCTTTGTGGGAGTGAGAACCTGGATTCGCCACAAACCCTCACACTGGAATCCCAAAATTCTGACATCAAAGTGCAGGAGGCCTTGTCCCACTGAGCCCAACATGTTGAGCCCAGCCCAATCACCCCATCAGCTCAGCTAAGGCTTTCATGGCCTGTTCACCAGTGGGACCCCATAAAGAAGGACCCACTTTTCATCATTGAATGGGTATTTACACACAACCAACCCACCAAGACAATCGGTACATCACAAGAAATAATTGCAGACCTTGTAAATAAAGCCACAGCTCGCCTCTGCTCTCTTGAGGGGTGTGATTTCACACGGATCTATCTCCCCTTAGTGACTATGGAGATCTGGAGAACTTACTCCAAACTAACGAGAGCCTCCAGCTCTCTCTCAATAGTTACACTGGCCAAATCTCGATTCATCCACCCAGCCATAAGCTCTTTAAATTAGAATTGAAACTGGTCCCTAAATTTGTACAAAGCAAAACGCCTCTTAAAGCTTTGGCTATTTTTACTGGCGGCTCAGTGTCTTCCCACAAGTCAGTAATGACCTGGGGGGAGCCCAGGACACAGAAGTGGAAGTCTGATGTGCCAGAGGTGGAAGGATCCCCACAGATTGCTGAGCCAGCAGCCACCATCAGGGCCTTTGAGAGATTCCAAGAGCCATTCAATTTGATAACTGATTCAGCTTACATAGCAGGTGACACTATGAGAGCTGGACATTCTCTTCTCAAGGAGGTCTCAAATCCAAATTTGTATAAGTTGCTTTCAAGGTTCGTGTACCTCATCTCCCACAGGAAGCAACCGTTATACATGATGTGTGTGAAATCACACTCTGACCTTCAGGAGCCACCATGGAAGGTAACAGGAGGGTGGATGTGCTGGCAATGCCAGCGGGAAATGCCAAAATCCTGGACCTTTTGCACAGGCCAAACTTTCACATTCTTTCAGCCATCAGAATGTGCCTGCCATAATGTGTGTCTTAAATTTACCTAAAGAGCAAGCCAAAGCAATGGTGGCAACATGCCCAAATCACCAGGCTTATCAAGTTCCATCAGTGGGTCCTGGGGTTAACCCCAGGGGCCTCAGTAGTTGCCAGCTCTGGCAATCAGATGTTACTTTACATACCATAATTCAGAAAGCCCAAATATGCACATGTGGCAGGGGACACTTTCTCTGGAGCAGAGTTTGTGTCAGCCCAAGCAGGAGAAAATCCCACCCACAGCATCCGGCATTTTCTCCTTGCATTTGCCACCCTGGGAGTCCCTGAGCAAGTGGGAACAGACATTGGCCCTGCTCACACCTCAGGTTAACTCAAGGACTTTTTCAGTCGGTGGGGGGTAAAGCACAATGGGCATACCCATCAATCCCAGGCCAGCTGATAGTTCAAAGGACCCACCAGACCATCAAGAGGGTCCTTGATCAGCAGCGGGGAGGAACAGAGATGTTATCTCCCGCTGAGAGACTCTGTAAAGTGCTCTGTGTCCTAAACTTGTAAATTGTTCTGCCTCAGAGCCTAACCTCCCTCCTCCAGCACTTCTCAAACTCAGCCAGAGCTGAGCTCAAGGAGAAGCTGCAGGTGCTCATCAAGGACCCTGGAACACATCAAATACCTGGGCCTTTCCCTTTAATTACCTGTGGGGGTTATGCCTGTGTCTCGTTACCATCTGGCCCCAAATGGCTCCCAGGGAAAAACACTGAGCCCTACCCGAGCCTGGCAAACACTGCCCCCACAAACAACAATCACAGCAGCTCCAAGCCTTAAACACAACAACCAAAAGATCAAAGCAGCTGTGTGGAGACAAAGATGCTGCTGCATCCAAGCACTGCACACCATCCTCCGACCCCTTACGGGCTCCAGACCTGTTACCACACCCCAAACAAACAGACACAACCTCAAATAAAAACAGAACTTACAAGCCAGATGCAATCCCAACTTCTGCTCTTCAGTCTCCCCCCATTCTGATGAAATCCTTAAACTCCATTTACCCCTACACTTACCTTCACACCCCCCTCCTCCCCAACCCTTGCTTACCTTTTACCAAACATACAGTCTTTTACCTTGATCAACACAACATTCACCTCTTTCCAGAGTTTTTTTCATTTTCATTTAATAAGAAGGGGGAGTTGTGCAGGGCAGTGTGCCCTCAGATCCGGAGATATCTGTCCTCCCATGGAGGGATGACACCTGAAGGCCAAAAGTGTTAAGGGAAATGTGCTAGAGAAATGTGGCCATTACAGGCCCAGGGAGAACCTTAAAGGGTTTTTCCAGTCTGACTTTCTCAGGCTCAGCAAGGGTTTTTCCCAAGCTAGAGATCTTTCTCTACTGTAAACATACGAGAAAGAATGACAACAAAAGATAAACAAATGCGTGACAAAGCCAGGGACAAGAGCTGTCTCCTTCTCTGACTGTCCTGTAGTTTTGTTTTGCACAAAGTGTGCAATGGTTTCCTTCAATAAACTGTTCTTTCTTTCTTGCACCATGCAAGAGGGTGCCATGTCACTGTGTCTTTTTGCTGCTCTTTAACCCTTATACAGTAACAGAGAAAGCCCTTAGGTAGCCAAAACCCTCCATGTGATGGAGACACAAAAACCACCCCAGCGTGCCTTGCAACTCCTGCAGATTCTCTGTATCCTATTTGCCCTCCCCTCTTGCTCCGCCCCTGTACCCTCGGATGATTCGCTGCTTGCTGTGCCCCGCCCCCTGCCTTTCCAATATAACCCCGGCTCCCTCTGAATTCCCGGCCTTCTTTCATCCCTGGCACCTTCCATGGCAAGACCCAATCAAGGCTCTCTGCAGGGCCCCACACAAAAACCCCATCTCGGTTCTGTGTCACCCTAAAGCGCCTCTCACAAAGGAGCTGATAATCACAGCGGTGAGGCGAGTGTGCCCATGCACCCCAGAACTCGCCTCTATAAAAACACTTCAATCTTTATAAAAACACTTCAGTCTTTATAAAAACACTTCAGTCTTTATAAAAACACTTCTCGAGACACAGCACCTTGGCCACCGCCCTCTGCAGCAAGTGGTGCTGAACAGGGACCTCTGCTCAGGGATCCCTGGAGAAGAGTCTTTTTTGGGGAGCATCCCCTTCCTGAGGGAGGAACCTCACACCCATTTCATTCCCAGCAGGAATATAGGACAGGAATCTCTGAGAGGGGACTGGATGTTCCCAGGGTGAGGTGATGAACGCCAGGCCCCGCTCTGCCTCTTCACCACCAGTTGTCATTTGGGGTGATTTGGGCTGGTTCCAGCAAAATTCAGCACCAAAATCTGCACAAGATCCCTCTCAGTCCAGCCCTGATGGCCATGAATGGGGCTTTGTCCCTTGGGCACATTCCAGGCAGAGCATCCTGCCACTCCCTGCACTCCCATGGGACCTTAAAGCCTGGAAATTGGGATGTTGGAGAGGGCAAGGGCAGGTCCTGCCCCTGGGGAGGGACAGTCCCCAGTGCCACCCTCGGGTAGGGAGAACTGGCTGGAGCAGCTCTGGAGAAGGACCTTGGGGTGCTGGTGGGTGACCAGTGGAGCTGGCTGTGTGGCCTGGGGCCAGGAGGGACCTGGGAGCCATCAAGAGGAGCATGGCCAGGAGGCCAGGGAGTGACTGGGCCCCTCTACCCTGCCCAGTGAGGCACATCAGGAGTGCTGTGTCCAGTTCTGTGTCCAGTTCTGCCCAGTGCTGTATCCAGCTGTGTCCATTGCTGTGTCCAGTTTGACCAGTGCTGTGTCCAGTTCTGTCCAATGCTATGTCCATTTCTGCCCAGTGCTGTGCCCAGCTCTGTCCATTGCTGTGTCCAGCTCTGCCCAGTGCTGTGTCCAGTTCTGCCCAGTGCTGTGTCCAGCTCTGCCCAGGGCTGTGTCCAGTTTTGTCCAGTTCTGTGTCCAGCTCTGCCCCAATAACCAGGCCAGGCCCACCCCAACTGATGCTGCAGTTGGTGAAGGAGAGAAGCACCAGCAAACCTCGGGGCAGTCCATGGGATGGGGACTGGTGAGTGGCCTCAGACACTCAGTGTCCCCAGGACAGAACTGTCAGGTCTGTTCCAGAACAATGCCAGGACTGTTTTAAATTAACCCTTTGAGCTCAAACCCATCATTCCCAGGGATAGCTGAAAGAGGAAACACTCCTGGGGATTGCAGGCAAATGGATTTTCTGAGTTACCACGCCAAGAAGGGTTCAGGTCTCTCCTGGAGTTGGTGGAGCCTGTTTTGGAGGTCCAGAACTTCTTCTGAAACACCAGCAGAGCCTGGGAAGCCACCCAGACAGTGCCCCAAGAGATCATCCCCAGGCTTGGGGTTCCTAAAGGGATGTCATCACCATTTTGGTTTCTGGGGTGTGACAGCAACCCAGTGAGCAGTGGGGAGTGGGACTGGGAACATTGGGGGGATGTGGGACCGTGGAATTGGGGTCCTGGGGGATCAGAAATAAGAGAGAGAATAGGAAGTTTCTGCTCCCCTGAAGATGCTGGCTGAAAGATGAAGACGCAGAAAAATATTAAAGGATGTAAAAGTGGGGACACCGCAGGGCGAAGGTGTCTGTAGCCCATGGGGGGATTTTGGCACGTTCTGTAACACAGCAGCAGCAGCCCCGACCAGAAGCAGAATGTCAAGGCAAGGTGATGCAGGATATTGGGCAACTTAGTGAAAACCACATCCTGAAGCCCCTCTCATAGCTCCTTTGTGGTGTAAAATTCTATACCAAAAGAGGCGGAGCCTTGCAAATTACTTACGGGAAAATGCTGGTTCTGTGTCAGCTAAGCAGCCCATTTTAATGAATATTTATAATTAGGGTGGATAAATACCCTGTGCAAAGCCCCTCTGAGCTGCAGCAGCAGGAGAGATCTGCTGTGAGTCCGAGCTGATAAAGAATTCCGGCTCTCTGGTACCTCCATGGGTGCCAGGAAGTTCACTCCAGCTGATTTGGGTATCAGGGGCTGGGGGGACACTGGGGACACTTGGGGGGGGACAGGGGACTGTGGGATTGGGGTCTGGAGGGGCACTGGGGGAGTCACAGGACTGGGATTGGGGTCACGGGGTGGCTCTGGGGGAAAGTGAGGGGGGACACGGGATGGTGGGAGTGGGATTGGGGTCATGGGGGGCTGGGACACACTGTGGGGGTAGGCGGTGATGCCTGGATTTGGGTTGAGGTTCTGGGGTGACACCAAAGAAATTGGGGACTGGGAGTGGGATTGGGGTGGGGACAGGCTGAGGGGAACACTGAGGGGCTCAGGGAGTGACCCCAGGATTTGGGCTGGGGTCCTGGGGGGGCTGAGGGGAATTGTAATCATGGGAGTAGGATTGGGCTGCTTGGAGGGGGTGTGGTACTGTGGGATTGCGACTGGGGTCCCTGGGGGGCTGGGGGATGTTGGGGAGACAAAAGTAACCCCAGGATTTTATATCAAGGACCCCGGATATGTGCAGGGGTCTCCTGGCCAGGAATGCCTCCCTTCCCCCTGGGCTGACCCCACTGCCCTCCCCAGTCCCTCACTGAGGAACCCTCCCCGTGTCACCTCTGTGTCCCCTCTGTGTCCCCTCTGTGTCCCCCAGTGTCCACACTGCTCCCTGTGGCCTCTCCCCTCCATGGCCCTCCTGGCTCACACCCTGGCACTGCTGGCAATGACCGTGGCCACCACGGCCTACAAGAAGAAGCCCCTGGACATGGCCCCGAACTCCTTCGATGACCAGTACCAGGGCTGTCGCCATGACATGATGGCGAAGCTGCCGGCCCTGAACCGCTCTGAGTTCCTGAAGAATTCTCTGTTTGCCAACGGCTGGGAAAAGGCTGTGAAAGAGTGGCAGAGACGGGGGTCCCGTGTGTCCCCTCTGTCATCCTCAGACCAGGCCATCGCCCTCATGGCCTACACCATGAATGACCTGTACAAGGAGTTCAACAACAAAGTGAGAGGTGCCGGGCGCTTCCGCTGGGTGTACCGGAACAGGTTCCACTTCAAAACTCTGCATTTCCTGCTGACCGACGCCCTGGCCACGCTGAGGGCTGCTCAGGGGAAACAATGCCGCTGTGTGGTCCGTGGGGTGAACAAGTTGCTGTTCAAAGCAAAGCGTGGTGACAACGTGCGGTTTGGTCAATTTGCGTCATCGTCGCTTTGCGAAGATGTCCCCAGAGGATTTGGGACCACCACGGTGTTCAAGGTGCAGACGTGTCACGGCGCGCACATCAAGGCGTTCTCCAAAATTCCCAAAGAGGAGGAGGTGCTGATCCCACCCTTCGAGAAGTTCAAGGTCACTGAAGTCATCAAGGGAAGAGGGAAGGTGGAGATCCACCTTGAATCCATCGGGACCTACAGCAAATACAACTGCGAGTGGCTGAAAGGTGGGGACACCCTGGGGCTGTGGGGACACTCACTGGGACCATGGGGACACTCACTGGGGCCATGGGGACAGCCTGGAGCCATGGGGACACCCACTGGGACCATGGGGACACCCACTGGGACCATGGGGGCACTCACTGGGGTCATGGGGACACCCACTGGGACCATGGGGGCACTCACTGGGGTCATGGGGACAGCCTGGAGCCATGGGGACACCCACTGGGGACATGGGAACAGCCTGGGGCCGTGGGGACACCCACTGTGGCCATAGAGACACCCATGATGAGACACAGCGGACAATGGCACTCCCTGGGGTCGGAGGTCAGGGACAGAGGCACCTACGGTTGTGTGTGGGGACAAGGACACCCTGTGCTGGGGACATCAAGTCTGGGGACAGGAATGTCCATGACAGGGCACAGGAATGGTGACCCGCACATCTGGGAGGCGAACAGGGACAGGGACAGGGACAGGGACAGGGACAGGGACAGGGACAGGGACAGTGAAAGGGACAGGGACAGGGACAGGTGCAGGGACACCCACATTCTGACCCTGTCCCACCTCTCCACCAACAGTGCTGTGGGGACAGGTCCTGTGTGCTGGATGTGGGTGGGCCGGGACCCCATAGGGCACCCCATCAACCCCTGGCACCTGCTGTCACCCCTTGTCACCCCCTGTCACTCCATGTCACCTCCCATGTCCCCCCGATCACTCCTGTCATCCCTAAGCCCACCATGACCCCCCTGACTTCCCTGGCCCCTGTCACCCCACCATGCCCCCCCCACCCTGTCACTGTCACCTCATGGCCCCCATCTCTCCTGTCACCCCTGCGCCCGTTATGGCCGTTCCCCACCCCCTCACTCTCCCATGGTCCCCCTGAAGCCTCTCTTTGTTCCCTAGGTGGGAGTGTCCCCAGGGCCCCTGGCACCTTGGAGAACTCCTCCTGGCCACAACAGTCCTGGCAATGGCCACTGGGATCCTCTGAGCCACGAAGCCACCAAGGTCACTGAGGTCAGCAAGGTCGCTGTGCCAACCATGGCCACCATGGCCACCAAGGTCACTGTGGTCACTGTACCCATCACAGCCACTCAGGCCACCATGGTCACTATAAGCACCAAGGCCACTGTGACCACCATGATCACCAAGACTCTCTGAGCCACAAGGCTACCACAGCCACTGTGGCCACTGTGGCCATCAAGGCCATGGTGCAAAGCAATTTGACTAAATAGTTGTATAAAATCAATTGTATAAAAAAAATTCAATTAAATTCTATCAAAACAATTCTACTAAATTGTTCTATCAAAACAGTTCCATTGTGTAATTCTCTCAAAGCCACCTCCCATCCCAGGCTCACCTGGGAACATCACCATCCACTGTGGGGTGATCACTGGCCCCTCTCCAAGGTGAAACTCTGCACACTGGAACCCCTCGTGGAGGAGCAGCTTGCCAAGGGCCACATCACCGAGCCCAGCAGCCCTTGGAACTCCCCTGCCTTTGTCCTCAAAAAACCAGGAGAAAATGCAGAGGCTCCTCCTTGATCTCAGAAATGTCAACAAGGCCATTGCAGACACGGGTCCCCTCCAGCCTGGCTTGCCCTCAGCATCAGTGTTGCCCCAGGACTGGAAGCTCGCCATCATAGATACAAAGGATCTTTTGTAGCCAAAACCCTCCATGTGATGGAGACACAAAAACCACCCCAGCGTGCCTTGCAACTCCTGCAGATTCTCTGTATCCTATTTGCCCTCCCCTCTTGCTCCGCCCCTGTACCCTCAGATGATTCGCTGCTTGCTGTGCCCCGCCCCCTGCCTTTCCCATATAACCCCGGCTCCCTCTGAATTCCCGGGCTTCTTTCATCCCTGGCACCTTGCATGGCAAGACCCAATCAAGGCTCTCTGCAGGGCCCCACACAAAAACCCCATCTCGGTTCTGTGTCACCCTAAAGCGCCTCTCACAAAGGAGCTGATAATCACAGCGGTGAGGCGAGTGTGCCTGTGCACCCCAGAGCTCGTCTTTATAAAAACACTTCTGTCTTTATAAAAACACTTCAGTCTTTATAAAAACACTTCTCGAGAGGAGTCACTGCACCTTGGCCACCGCCCTCTGCAGCAAGTGGTGCTGAACAGGGACCTCTGCTCAGGGGTCCCTGGAGAAACATCTTTTTTGGGGAGCATCCCCTTCCCTAGGGAGGAACCTTACACCCATTTAATTTATTTCTAAAACACCTGGTGTTTTTCTCAGGAAACTCTTTTTCCGCCCAACCCGGGGATTTTCCCCCCTTAGCCCGCGCGGCTCCCGAGCTCGCCCCGCAGCTGCGGTTCGGGAATCGCCCAGCGGAGGGCAGCAGCGAGCGCGGGCCTGCAGCGGCACTGCGCATGCGCCGGCCCCGCCTGCAGTTCCGGGTGCCACCAGCAGGCGGCAGCACGAGCTGGGGGCGCTGCCGAGCGCCCGGCCCCGGGCTCGGGAATGGTTCGGGATGGAGCGACCTTAAAGCGCGTCCGGGGCCAGCCCTGCCCGGCCAGGGACATGGTCAGGGATGGGGCAGCCACAGCTTCTCTGGGCAGCCGGTGCCAGACTATCAACTCCCTCACAGGACAGGAGTTTACAGGAAGATGGGCATTGATGTCCTTGAAAAATGACTCAGTGGGTCGGGGTCGTTAGGAGAAATGGTTGTCACATGAAGTGACATGAAGTTTGTCACAGCACCCAGGTGGTTTCAGCAGAGAGTTTGAACTCCCAAACTTTAGGGAAATAGGAGAAGTGGGTCCCCACAAAGTCTATTGCATAACCCACACAGCCTGAACTTCTGTCAGGAGGTGTCAGGGGATCAGCAGCGACCCTGTGCACTCTGTAACTGCCTGCCTGCTGATCGCCCCTCATGTGGGGAAGAAGGCTGAGAGCATGGGGAGAGGAAGGAGGGCAGAGGGTTTTAACTGGGGACCTAAACTGGAAACTTTCTGCAATTTTTAAAGTAACTTAACAATAACATGAAAGAGAGGAATAAACATAGCAACTGAAAAGTCTCCCTAAGCCTGAACATGATACAACTTCTTCCCTACACTGTCCCAAAAAAACTGAAAAAACTAGAATCCTATGTAGTGTTAGGAAAGTATTTAGAAAATCAATGAACAAAATTTTTAAGATTCCCTTCAGAAAACTTAAATTCCCCCAATTCAACAGTACCCACAACTTGGTAAGAGATGCCTCTCTCAGGAGAGCAAAGCTTAGGGTGACTAAGCCTGTTACCCATCCTGGAGCTTTGTTGCCGTGCCCAGAAGTAAATGGGAAAACAATAGGAAATGACACAAATATGTAATTAAGTCAGAGTGCAATCCCCAGTACTGATTCCAATGAATGATTTTTCTTTGGGAGGCCCATTGGGTCAACTACAGACTTCTGGGCAGGAGCTCAACCTGTCGACAGGTCCTCGGGATTCTTCTCCAAGGTGTCAAGCGGAGGCTCCTGGTCACCCCTTGGATAGCCCTGGGTAAAATGTGAGGGGTTTTTGGGAAAGCAGCAACCCCAAGGTGATTTGTGTCCTGCAGCTGATGGGCCAGGAGATGCTTCTCCAGGGATCCCTGGGCAGAGGTCCCTGTTCGGGCGCCACTTGCTGCAGAGGGCGGTGGCCAAGGTGCCGCGAGTTCCCTCGAGAAGCATTTTTATAAAGACAGAAGTGTTTTTATAAAGATGAGGCCTGGGGTGCACGTCACACTCGCCTCACCGCTCTGATTATCAGCTCCTTTGTGAGAGGAGCTTTAGGGTGACACAGAACTGAGACAGGGCCTTTTTGTGGTGTTGTGGAGAGAGACTTTATTGGGTCTTGCCATGAAAGGTGCCAGGGATGAAGGAAGCCCGGGAATTCAGAGGGAGCCGGGGTTATATGGGAAAGGCAGGGGGCGGGGCACAGCAAGCAGCGAATCATCTGAGGGTACAGGGGCGGAGCAAGAGGAGAGGGCAAATAGGATACAGAGAATCTGCAGGAGTTGCAAGGCACGCTGGGGTGGTTTTTGTGTCTCCATCACATGGAGGGTTTTGGCTACAAAGGATCCTTTGTATCTATGATGGCAAGGTTCCAGTCCTGGGGCAACACTGATGCTGAGGGCAAGCCAGGCTGGAGGGGACCTGTGTCTGCAATGGCCTCGTTGATATTTCTGAGATCATGGAGGAGCCTCTGCATTTTCGCCCATTTTTTGGAGGACAAAGTCAGGGGAGTTCCAAGGGCTGCTGGGCTCGGTGATGTGGCCCTTGGCAAGCTGCTCCTCCACGAGGGGTTCCAGTGTGCAGAGTTTCACCTTGGAGAGGGGCCAGTGATCACCCCACAGTGGATGGTGATGTTCCCAGGTGAGCCTGGGATGGGAGGTGGCTTTGAGAGAATTACACAATGGAACTGTTTTGATAGAAAAATTTAGAAGGATTGTTTTGATAGAACAATATAATTGAATTCTTCTGATACAATTCTTTTTATACAATTATTTAGTAGAATTGCTTTGCACAGTGGCCTTGATGGGCACATGGGCCACAGTGGCTGTGGTAGCCTTGTGGCTCAGAGAGTCTTGGTGATCATGGTGGTCACAGTGGCCTTGGTGCTTATAGAGACCATGGTGGCCTGAGTGGCTGTGGTGGCTGCAGTGACCACAGTGCCTGTGGTGGCCACAGTGACCACATGGAGGCCACGGTGCCAAGGTGGCCATAGTGGCTGTGGTGGCCTTGGTGGCCTCGTTTCTCTGGGGGTTCTGGTTGTCTATGTGATCATGGTGGCCACAGTGACCACAGTGACATTGGTGGCCATGGTGGCCATGGTTGCCATAGCAACCTTGCTGACCTCAGTGACTTTGGTGGCTTCGTGGCTCAGAGGATCCCAGTGGCCATTGCCAGGACTGTGGTGGCCAAGAGGAGTTTTCCAAGATGGCTGGAGGCCATGGGGACACTCCCACCTAGGGAACAAAGAGAGGAGTCAGGGGGACCATGGGAGAGTGAGAGGGTGGGGGACAGCCATAACGGGGGCTGGGGGTGACAGGAGAGATGGGGGCCATGAGGTGGCAGTGACAGGGTGGGGGGGGGGACATGGGGGGCTGACAGGGGCCAGGGAGGTCAGGGGGTCATGGTGGGCTTAGGGGGGACAGGTTAACAGGGGGGAACATGAAGTGTGAAGCGGGTGCCAGGGGTTGAGGGGGGGCCATGGGGGGTCCTGGCCCACCCGCATCCAGCACACAGGGCCTGTCCCCACAGCACTGTCTGTGGAGAGGAGGGACAGGGTCAGAATGTGGGGGTCCCTGCACCTGTACCTGTCCCTGTCCCTCTCCCTGTCCCAGTCCCCTCCCAGATTTAGGGGTCTCCATCCCAGTGCCCTGTCATGTAAATTCCTTTCCCCAGACTTGGTGTCCCCAGCACACAACGTCTTTGTCCCTGCACACTCTGGGGGTGTCCCTGTCCCTGTCCCCCATCCCCAGTGAGTGCCATTGTCCCTTGTGCCTCATCAGGGGTGTCCCCACAGCCCCAGGCTGTTCCCCACCTTTCAGCCACTCGCAGTTGTATTTGCTGTAGGTCCCAACGGAGTCGAGGTGGATCTGCACACTCTCCTTTCCTTCTATGACTTTGGTGACGTTGAACATCTCGTAGGGTGGGATCAGCACCTCCTCCTCTTTGGGAAATTCGGAGAATGCCTTGATGTGCGCACCGTGACACGCCTGCACCTTGAACACCGTGGTGGTCCCAAAAGCGTGGACGGCATTTTCACAAAGCGACGCTGATACAAATCGACCGAACAGGACAGCGTCGCCAACATTTGCGGTGTACAGGTATTTGTCTGAGCCCCAGGACACACAGAGACATTCCTGCTCTTTCTGAGCATCCCTCAGCGTGGCCAGGGCGTCGGTCAGCAGGAAATGCAGAGTTTTGTAGTGGAAATCATCCCGGTATTCCTGGGGGGAGCGCCCGCCCACTCTCACTTCATCGTTGAACTCCTCGTACAGGCCATCCATGGTGTAGGCCATGATGGCGATGGCCTGGTCTGAGGATGACAGGGGGACACACGGGACCCCCGAGATCGCCACGCGGACACGGCCTCAGGCCAGACCTTGGCGAACAGAGGATTGTTCTGGAACTCAGAGCGGTTCAGGGCTGGCAGCTCCGCCATCATGGCATGGCTGCAGTTCTGGTACTGGTCATCAAAGGAGTCCGGGGCCATGTCCAGGCGCCTCTTCATGTAGGCCGTGGTGGCCACGGTCATTGCCAGCAGTGCCAGGGTGAGAGCCAGGAGGGCCATGGAGGGGAGAGGCCACAGGGAGCAGTGTGGACACTGGGGGACACAGAGGGGACAGAGAGGGGACACGGGTTGTTCCTCAGTGAGGGACTGGGGAGGGCAGAGGGGTCAGCGCAGGGGAAAGGGAGGCACTCCTGGCCAGGAGACACCTGACCATGTCCAGGGTCCCTGATCCCAAATCCTGGGGTTACTTTTGCCTCCCCAATGTCCCCCAGTCTCCCAGGGACCCCAATCCCAATCCCACAGTACCATGGCCCCCCCAAGAAGCCCAATCCTACTCCCATGATTACAATTCCCCTCTGCCCAAATCCTGGGGTCACTCCCTGAGCCCCTCAGTGTTCCCCAGCCTGTCCCCCCAGACCCCAATCCCACTCCCAGTCCCCAATTTCTTTGGTGTCACCCCAGAACCTCAACCCAAATCCAGGCATCACCCCCTACCCCCACAGTGTGTCCCAGCCCCCCCCCATGACCCCAATCCCACTCCCACCATCCCGTGTCCCCCCTCACTTTCCCCCAGAGCCACCCCCTGACCCCAATCCCAGTCCTGTGACTCCCCCAGTGCCCCCAGACCCCAATCCCACAGTCCCCTGTCCCACCCAAGTGTCCCCAGTGTCCCCCCAGCCCCTGATACCCAAACCAGCCGGAGTGAACTCCCTGGCACCCCTGGAGGTACCAGAGAGCCGGAATTCTTTATCAGCTCGGACTCTCAGCGGATCTCTCCTGCTCCTGCAGCTCAGAGGGGCTTTGCACAGGGTATTTATCCACCCTAATTATAAATATTCATTAAAATAGGCTGCTTAGCTGACACAGAACCAGGGCTCTTCCCACAGATAATTTGCATGGCTCTGCCTCTTTTAGGAAATAATTGTATTGTCCTGGTGTTATAGAAGGAGATTCAGGGCGTGGTTTTTACTGAGTGGCCCAATATCCTGCATCTCCTGGCCTTGACGTTTTGCTTTTGACCACTGCCGCTGCTGCTGTGGTACAGGACTTGTCAAAATCCCTACACTGGAGTTCCTTATCTCAGTTTCTCCACAGATTCTAGCCATGTTTTTTCTGCTGTGTCTACACTTTTCACATCCTTCTATTTTTCTGCTACTTCATGTTTCCGCCATATCCGGCATATTCTAAGGAACTGAAACCTTCTATTCTCTGATTTCTCACCCCTCAGGAGCCCACTCCCACCGTCCCACATCCCCCCAGTGCCCCCAGTCCCACTCCCCACTGCTCACTGGGTTGCTGTCACACCCCAGAGAGATATGGGGTCCCCTCGCAGGGGACATCCCTGTAGGCACCCCGAGCCTGGGGATGATCCCTTGGGGCACTGTCTGGGTGGCTTCCCTGGATCTGCTGGTGTTTCAGAAGAAGTTCTGGACCTCCAAAACAGGCTCCACCAACACCAGGAGACACCTGAACCCTTCTCGGCATGGTAACTCAGAAAATCCATTTGCCTGCCATCCCCAGGAGTGTTTCCTCTTTCAGCTATCCCTGCAGGTGATGGCTTTGAGCTCAAAGGGTTAATTTAAAACAGAGCTGGCATTGTTCTGGAACAGACCTGACAGTTCTGTCCTGGGGACACTGAGTGTCTGAGGCCACACACCAGTCCCCATCCCATGGACTGCCCCGAGGTTTGCTGGTGCTTCTCTCCTTCACCAACTGCAGCATCAGTTGGGGTGGGCCTGGCCTGGTTATTGGGGCAGAGCTGGACACAGAACTGGACAAAACTGGACACAGCACTGGGCAGAACTGGACACAGAACTGGGCAGAGCTGGACACAGCAATGGGCAGAACTGGACACAGCAATGGATAAAACTGGACACAGCACTGGACAGAGCTGGACACAGCACTGGGCAGAACGGGACATAGCACTCTCGATATTCCTCCCAGGATTTTCTGCCTGGAATGTGGCCAAGGGACAAAGCCCCATTCGTGGCCATCAGGGCTGGATTGAGAGGGATCTTTGGTGCTGAATTGGGCTGAAACCAGCCCAAACCATCAACCCCGAACTGACAGCTGAGGGTGAAGAGGAAGAGTGAGGCCTGGCCCTTCATCACCTAACCCTGGGAACATCCAGTCCCCTCTCAGAGATTCCTGTCCTATATTCCTGCTGGGAATGAAATGGGTGTGAGGTTCCTCCCTCAGGAAGGGGATGCTCCCCAAAAAAGACTCTTCTCCAGGGATCCCTGAGTAGTGGTCCCTGTTCAGCACCACTTGCTGCAGAGTGCGGGGGCCAAGGTGAGTCCTCTCAAGAAGTGTTTTTATAAATACAGAAGTGTTTTTATAAAGACAGAAATGTTTTTATAAAGACGAGTTCTGGGGTGCACGGGCACACTCGCCTCACCGCTGTGATTATCAGCTCCTTTGTGAGAGGCGCTTTAGGGTGACACAGAACCGAGACGGGGTTTTTGTGTGGGGCCCTGCAGAGAGCCTTGATTGGGTCTTGCCATGAAAGGTGCCAGGGATGAAAGAAGCCCGGGAATTCAGAGGGAGCCGGGGTTATATTGGAAAGGCAGGGGGCGGGGCACAGCAAGCAGCGAATCATCTGAGGGTACAGGGGCGGAGCAAGAGGGGAGGGCAAATAGGATACAGAGAATCTGCAGGAGTTGCAAGGCACGCTGGGGTGGTTTTTGTGTCTCCATCACATGGAGGGTTTTGGCTACAAAAGATCCTTTGTATCTATGATGGCGAGCTTCCAGTCCTGGGGCAACACTGATGCTGAGGGCGAGCCAGGCTGGAGGGGACCTGTGTCTGCAATGGCCTCGTTGGTATTTCTGAGATCAAGGAGGAGCCTCCACATCTTCTCCCAGTTTTTTGAGGACAAAGGCAGGGGAGTTCCAAGGGCTGCTGGGCTCGGTGATGTGGCCCTTGGCAAGCTGCTCCTCCACGAGGGGTTCCAGTGTGCAGAGTTTCACCTTGGAGAGGGGCCAGTGATCACCCCACAGTGGGTGGTGATGTTCCCAGGTGAGCCTGGGATGGGAGGTGGCTTTGAGAGAATTACACAATGGAACTATTTGATAGAACAATTTAGTAGAATTGTTTTGATAGAACAATATAATTGAATTCTTCTGATACAATTGTTTAGATACAATTATTTAGTAGAATTGCTTTGCCCAGTGGCCTTGATGGCCACAGTGGCCACAGTGGCTGTGGTAGCCTTGTGGCTCAGAGAGTCTTGGTGATCATGGTGGTCACAGTGGCCTTGGTGCTTATAGTGACCATGGTGGCCTGAGTGGCTGTGGTGGCTGCAGTGACCACAGTGCCTGTGGTGGCCACAGTGACCTCATGGGGGCCATGGTGGCCAAGATGGCCATAGTGGCAGTGGTGGCCTTGGTTGCCTTGGTGGCCACGTTTCTCTGGGGGTTCTGGTTGTCTATGTGATCATGGTGGCCACAGTGACCACAGTGACATTGGTGGCCATGGTGGCCATGGTTGCCATAGCAACCTTGCTGACCTCAGTGACCTTGGTGGCTTCGTGGCTCAGAGGATCCCAGTGGCCATTGCCAGGGTTGTGGTGGCCAAGAGGAGTTTTCCAAGATGGCTGGGGGCCATGGGGACACTCCCACCTAGGGAACAAAGAGAGGAGTCAGGGGGACCATGGGTGAGTGAGGGGGTTGGGGATGGCCATAACGGGGGCTGGGGGGCGACAGGAGAGATGGGGGCCATGAGGTGACAGTGACAGGGTTGGGGGAGGCATGAAGGGTGTGACAGGGGCCAGGGAGGTCAGGGGGTCATGGTGGGAGTGAGGGGTGACAGGGGTCAGGGTAACAGGGGTTGGCAGGGGGTGAATGGGGGCGACAGGGGGTGACGGGGGCTGACAGGGTGCCATGGTGGTGACAGGGGCTCAGGGGGTGCCATAGGGGGTACAAAGGGGTGACAGGAGCTCAGGAGTTTCCATGGGGAGTCCCGCCCTCCCGCGTCCAGCACACCGGGCCTGTCCCCACAGCACTGTCTGTGGAAAGGGAGTCCCTGTCCCTGTCCCCTCCCAGATGTGCAGGTTTTCATCCCTGTGCCATATCATGGACATTCCTGTGCACAGACTTGGTGTCCCCAGCACAGGGTGTCCTTGACCGCACACACACCGTATGTGCCCCTGTCCTTATCCCCCATCCCCAGGGAGTGTCATTGTCCCCTGTGCCTCATCATGGGTGTCCCCATGGTCCCAGTGGGTGTCCCCATGGCCCCAGTGGGTGTCCCCATGGCCCCAGTAGTGTCCCCACAGCCCCAGGCTGTCCCCACCTTTCAGCCACTCGCAGTTGTATTTGCTGTAGGTCCCAATGGATTCAAGATGGATCTGCACATTCTCCTTTCCTTCTATGACTTTGGTGACGTTGAACATCTCGTAGGGTGGGATCAGCACCTCCTCCTCTTTGGGAAATTTGGAGAATGCCTTGATGTGCGCACCGTGACACGTCTGCACCTTGAACACCGTGGTGGTCCCAAAACCGTGGGCGATATTTTCACAAAGCGACGCTGATGCAAATTGACCAAACCGGACAACGTCGCCAACATTTGCAGTGAACAATTTGTCTGAGCCCCGGGACACACAGAGACATTCCTGCTCCTTCTGAGCATCCCTCAGCGTGGCCAGGGCGTCGGTCAGCAGGAAATGCAGAGTTTTGTAGTGGAAATCGTCCCGGTATTCCTGGGGGGAGCTCCCAGCCAGTCTCACTTCCTCGTTGAACTTCTGGTACAGGCCATCCATGGTGTAGGCCATGATGGCAATGGCCTGGGCTGAGGATGACAGAGGGGACACAGGGGACCCCCGAAATTGCCACAATGACACGGCCTCAGGCCAGACCTTGGCAAACAGACAATTCTTCTGGAACTCAGAGCGGTTCAGGGCCGGCAGCTCTGCCCTCATGGCAGGGCCACAGCCCTGGTACTGGTCATCGAAGGAGTTCGGGGCCATGTCCAGGGGTATCACCTCAATGGCCGTGGTGGCCACGGTCATTGCCAGCAGAGCCAGGGTGAGAGCCAGGAGGGCCATGGAGGGGAGAGGCCACAGGGACCAGTGTGGACACTGGGGACACAGAGGGGACATGGAGGGGACACTGGGGTTGTTCCTCAGTGAAGGACTGGGGAGGGCAGTGGGGTCAGCCCAGGGGGAAGGGAGGCACTCCTGGCCAGGAGACACCTGCACATGTCCAGGGTCCCTCATCCCAAGTCCTGGGGTTACTTTTGTCTCCCCAACCTCCCCCAGCCCCCCAGGGACCCCAATCCCAATCTCACAGTACCACGCCGACCCCCAGAAACCCAATCCTACTCCCATGATTACAAATCCACTCAGCCCCCCCCCAACCCCAGCCCAAATCCTGGGGTCACTCCCTGAGTCCCCCAGTGTTCCCCTTAGCCTGTCCCCAGACCCCAATCCCACTCCCAGTCCCCAATTTCTTTGGTGTCACCCCAGAACCTCAACCCAAATCCGGGCATCACCCCCTACCCCCACAGTGTGTCCCAGCCCCCCATGACCCCAATCCCACTCCCACCATCCCGTGTCCCCCCTCACTTTCCCCCAGAGCCACCCCCTGACCCCAATCCCAGTCCTGTGACTCCCCCAGTGTCCCCCCAGACCCCAATCCCACAGTCCCCTGTCCCCCCCAAGTGTCCCCAGTGTCCCCCCAGCCCCTGATACCCAAATCAGCTGGAGTGAACTCCCTGGCACCCCTGGAGGTACCAGAGAGCCGGAATTCTTTATCAGCTCGGACTCACAGTGGATCTCTCCTGCTCCTGCAGCTCAGGGGGGCTTTGCACAGGGTATTTATCCACCATGATTATAAATATTCATAAACATGGGCTGCTTAGCTGACACAGAACCAGGGCTTTTCCCCTAAATAATTTGCATGGCTCTGCCTCTTATAAGAAAGAATTTTATTGTCCTGGAGGTTTCAGGGTGTGGCTTTCACTGAGTGGCCCAATACCCCGGATCACCTTTCCTTGAACTGTCACTTTTGGCCAGCACTGCCCCTTCTGTGTTACAGAACTTGCCAAAAACTCCTCACTGGAGTTCCCTTTATCTATTTCCCTATATGCTCCAGGCACCTTTGCCTTACTGTGTCCACACCTTTACATACTTTTATGTTTCCTGCAGGTTTATCTTTCAGCCCTACCCAGCACGTTCTGGGGAACTGAAACTTTCTCTTCTCTCTCTTCTTTCTCACCCCCCAGGACCCCAATCCCACGGTCCCACATCCCCCAGTGCCCCCAGTCCCACTCCCCACTGCTCACTGCGTTGCTCTCACACCCCAGACACCAAATGGGGTCCCCTACCAGGTGACATCCCTGTAGGCACCCCAACCCTTGGGTGACCTGTCCCCATCCCATGGACTCCCCCAAGGTTTGCTGGTGCTTCTCTCCTTCACCAACTGCAGCATCAGTCAGGATGGGCTTGATCTGGTTATTGGGAGTTATCACCCACCCACCCTCTTTACTGGGGCCTTTTCCATAACCAGCCAATTTTTAATCAGCCAAACTCTATCCAGGCCTTCCCTCTGGTGGTGAAATTCCTTTATCAGGAGTTAACACCAGGGTCCTTTACTGCCAGGCAATTTCCCCCATGGATTTGTCCATCCCCACGCTGCTGTGCCAGGACTGTGGCACGGGCACTGCTTTGGGCAGGTGGCTGCTATCGAGGAAGGACATTTCCTGTTCATATTTAATCAGAGATCCCTGTGCTGTGAATGGATTTCTTTCTTTCCATCTGGCTCCACGGGCAGGAGCAATGCCCAAAGCAGATCTCAGGTGAGTTCCTCTGTTTGCTCTTTTTCCTGCTGCCACTTCCAGAGCTCTTTGTGACTTTGGCTTAGGGTGGGCAGTGTCCCTTCTGTGTTGCAGAACTTATCAAACTTTATCTATTTTTTCACTGGTTCCAGCCACATTTATTGAGGTCTGTAAATATTTTTGCATCCTTTTATCGTTTCTGCTTTTGTCAGTCTTTAGGATCTGCCCAGCCCCTTCAGGGTGTGGGGAAAAGCCACTCTGTGAAAGGCCAAGTGTCCACAGAGAAGTCTTGAAACTGTATCCAGCAATGTTTTGGGGCCCCCACTTTTGTCCTGTTCCCTAGTGGACTGTGCTAGGAAACCCTCAGCTCCCTTTATTCTTTGTACCCTGGTTCTTATTTGAACCCCTGGTACCTGAGTCTGGAGGTTTCTTACAAACCTGACCCATTCCTGACTGGTGTCTCGGTGCCTCTGGCTCCTGAACTCTTAAATAAAATCCTTTCAACAACCGCCACTGGCCCTTGCTTTATTGTAAACCCTTTTGACAAAACATTGCTAGGCTCCGATTTTATTTAAAAGTCCCCTCTTCACTCGCTTATTCCTTCTTGTGAGAAGGTGGAACCAAGGCTAGAAGAGCTCTACACTTGCTCTGTAACAAAGTTACCTCTCAATCCTACACCAGTCACGCCCCACCCCGCCAAGCGCTACTCACAGGCCGCTGTTCGCACCTGGATCTTCATTCACAAGAAATTACGGGTAATTTACCGCAGTTTTCCTCCAGGAGCTCAAATTCCTTGCCTGTGCCTTATCTGTTCTATGTATTTCATATCTCAGCAGAGGCCAACATTCACCAGAGGCCAGCAAAGGTGGGGCACCCCATCAGGATCAATTGTTCTCCCCCAAAAATGGAAATTCATTGTGTCACGGTCACCAAATTTGTTATAAATTGCTCACCACAATCTGGTAAGTCAATCAATAAGGCAATTTATCAGTTCATTGATAATGAATAGGCAAGCAGCACTGGGCACGTGGGGAGTCTGTGCTCCGCCAACACGTCCGTCCTTCCCCTGGTCACTGTCCCTTTTATGGGCAGTTTTTGGTGGGTTGTCACATGCCCACTGTGCTGGGGTACAAGTCCGAGCAAGCCCAAACATGTTGGCTAGACTCCAGCAGCCGTGGCTACAACCCCCCACAAGGCCTGGACAAATCTGAAACAGCTTTTCAGGTTACACTCTTAGCAAGTAGGTAACAGCAGGGACTTGAAGACATTGACAACCATTTCTCCTAAAGACCCCGACCCACTGAGCCATTTTTCAAGGACATCACTGCCCATCTTCCTATAAACTCCTGTCCTGTGAGGGGGGTGATGGTCTGGCACAGACTGCCCAGAGAAGCTGTGGCTGCCCCGGCCCAGGAAAGGTTCAAGGCCAGGGTTGGATGGGGTTTGGAGCAGCCTGGCCCAGGCAAAGATGTCCCTGGCCGGGCAGGGCTGGCCCCGGACGCGCTTTAAGGTCTCTCCATCCCGAACCATTCCCGAGCCCGGGGCCGGGCGCTCGGCAGCGCCCCCAGCTCGTGCTGCCGCCTGCTGGTGGCACCCGGAACTGCAGGCGGGGCCGGCGCATGCGCAGTGCCGCTGCAGGCCCGCGCTCGCTGCTGCCCTCTGCTGGGCGATTCCCGAACCGCAGCTGCGGGGCGAGCTCGGGAGCAGCGCGGGCTAACGGGGGAAAATCCCCGGGTTGGGCGGAAAAAGAGTTTCCTGAACAGAACAGCAGGTGTTTTAGAAATAAATGGGTGGTGGCGCCTCTGTTCCTGAGCCTCTGGCTGCTCTTTGATCTCAGAAATTCCGTCAGACCCCAAGGAGCAGCACCTGTGCCGGGTTCCTCCCGAGCTTATCAGGAACACTGTCTGCTCCCAGGAATTCCTGCTGGGTAACGAGCTCCTCCTGTCACAAAAAGCCTTGGCAACTCATTTTTCTGGCCCGAAGAACAGCCCAAGTGGAACATTTTCCCTAGTGAACTTTCAGAGAGTTCCTGTCATGGATTGCAGCTGGGATGGCAAATGAGGATGGGACTTAAAAGCCCACCCCACTGCCGGGGGAAGGACACCTTCCACTACACCAGGCTGCTCCAAACCCCATCCAACCCTGGCCTTGAACCTTTCCTGGGCCAGCACCTCCCCGGGACAGAGGGAGAACAGGGACACGGGTCTAGTCCATAAATGCATTTCAGGAATCCTTGTGAGCAGAGCTCCGAGCCCTCAGCGCTTCCCCGGCCCCCAGGGCTCGGTCGCTGCCGCGTTTAGTTCCTCCAGGGCACGGCCAGGCGGTTCGGGGCCAGCGGGCCCCCGCGGCGGGCGAGCAGCGCTGCCCGCTGCGCGCAGCGCGTCTCCCGCAGCAGCTGCTCCTGCTGGTCCCGCAGCTGCGTGCTGGTGTCCCGCAGCAGCTGGCAGTGCTGCAGGAGGCGCCGCAGCTCCTGCCGCAGCAGCCTGTTCTCCGCTTTCACCTGCTCCACGTGCTGGATCAGCGCCCGCAGCGCCACCTCCTCGGCGCCCCAGGTGAGCTCCCGCATCCTCTGCTGGAGCTGCTGCTCGCAGCGCGCCTTGTCCCGCAGGAAGCGGCTCCTGGCGCCGCGCGTGTCCTCGGCGCAGCGGATCCTGGTGACCCGCAGCTCCCTCTCCAGCGCCTTCACCTTCTGCTCCGCCCGCGCCTTCTGCTCCTTGCAGGGCTGCAGCTCGCCCAGCTGCTCGCCCAGCAGCGCGGCCTCGGCCTCCGTGTCCCGCAGGGCGCCGCGCACCTCCTGCTCCTTGCCCGCGTACTGCGGGGCCAGCTCGTCCCGCTGCGCCCGGATCCGGGCCAGCTCCTGCCGGTTCTGGTGGCTCAGGGTGATCACCGTGCCCGGGGGGTCCTGGCTCAGCTTTGCTCTGCACGACAGGTAGGCCTGGCTCTGCTCCCGAGTGCTCTGCGCTTGCTTTTCCAGGCGTTTGTTGGCCTGCAGGAGCTGCAGGGCTCTGCCCAGGTACGTGTCCAGGTGCTGCGTGAGGGTCCTGCATTCCTCCTGCAGCTGCAGCTTCCTCTCCCTGACAGGATCTTCCGTCTCAGTTGTTTCTTGGGGTGCCTCTGCATCTTTGCTGGTCTTTGTTTTGGATGCCATGTCCCAATCAAACTGTTAAAAACTGAAACAGAAGGAAAAAAACCAACTCAGGGAACATTTTTGCCCCAGTCCTGCCCTTGTGTTTCCAGCTGCTCCTTCCAGCTGCTCAAATGTTTGACCCAAAATTGTTTGGGGTGGGAGCACAGGTGCCATGCCTGGATTTGCATTTCCCATCCTGAACTGCCTCAGGAGAAAACCAAAAATGCACATTTTAAAAGATTCCTCTTTTTTTTGCCATATAATGTTGGGATATTCCTGCAGTTTGGAGGGGAAAGTGGAAATCTGCCCCATTCCTTCCTCACTGATTGCAGTGTTGGAAGAGGCAGCTGCATCCCAAACCAGTATCTGCTGTCCAAAACCAGTATCTCACATCCCAATTTCAGGAGATTCTCTTTAAAAAAAAAAAAATAAAAATTACCAGCATCAATTTAATGAGACTCAGGTTTTTAAGCACTTTTAAAGCATTAATTTTAGGACTGGCTGAATTTCTGAGCTATTTATTCCAATGCAGAATGCTGGAATTCAGGATTTAGAGCCGAAGTCTGAGCAGTCCGATGGTTTTAGTGAATATTTGTAATTAAAAATTCTAATTTCCTAATAAAACTCCTGTCAATTCTTAAGGAAAAAAAAAAGAAAAATTCCAGGTGGTGGGTGAAAAACAGAATAAACCACAGAAATCCCAGCCCAGGCTGCACTGACGCTGGAATTCTGGGGGGTTGCTGCGGGGGATGTGTGAGGGTCAGAGCCTTGCCATGTCCCCGCGGGGACAGGACCAAGCTGGGGTGTTAAATGGGGAATTTGAAGAAGCTGGGGTTGTTAAATGGGGAATTTGGAGGCACTGGGGTTGTTAAAAGGGGAATTTGGAGGCACTGACCTGCCCTGCTCCCGGGTTGTGCCCGTCCCGGCGCGCCCGGCTCGCCGCGGGCAGTGCCGGAGTGTTTGGAGCTGTGTCCATGGAGATGGGGACGTGAGGCCACAAAGGGAGGGAGGGAAGGAGGGAGGGACGGCGAGAAACCGGCGGGGGATCCCAGGACAGGGTCAGCTCACAGTGCTGACCGTCACAGTGCTGACCGTCACACCACTGACCCTGACACCACTGACCATCACAGTGCTGACCATCACACCGCTGACCCTGACACCACTGACCATCACACCACTGACCCATGGATCCCAGCCCGGCCAGCTCACAGTGCTGACCCCCACAGTGCTGACTGTCACAGTGCTGACCATCACACTGCTGACCATCACAGTGCTGACCGTCACAGTGCTGACCCTCACACCACTGACCCTCACACCACTGACCCTCACAGTGCTGACCCATGGATCCCAGCCCAGGGTCAGTTCACAGTGCTGACCCTCACACCACTGACCCTCACAGTGCTGACCCATGGATCCCAGCCCAGGGTCAGTTCACAGTGCTGACCCTCACACCACTGACCCTCACAGTGCTGACCCATGGATCCCAGCCCAGGGTCAGTTCACAGTGCTGACCCTCACACCACTGACCCTCACACCACTGACCCTCACACCGCTGACCCTCACACCACTGACCCTCACACCGCTGACCCTCACACCACTGACCCTCACAGTGCTGACCCATGGATCCCAGCCCAGGGTCAGTTCACAGTGCTGACCCTCACACCACTGACCCTCACACCGCTGACCATCACAGTGCTGACCCTCACACCACTGACCCTCACACCACTGACCCTCACACAACTGACCCTCACACCGCTGACCCATGGATCCCACCCCAATGTCCAGCCTGGCCAGAGCTGACCCTCACACCACTGACCCTCACACCACTGACCCATGGATCCCACCCCAATGTCCAGCCTGGCCTTGGACAGTTCCAGGGATCCAGGGGCAGCCACAGCTGCTCTGGGCACCCTGTGCCAGGGCCTCACACCCTCCCAGGGAACAATTCCTGCCCAAAATCCCATCTGACCCTGCCCTGTGGCAGTGGGAGCCACTCCCTGTGTCCTGGCACTCCAGGCTTGATCCTCCAGAGCAGGATCAGGTCGAGAAAAATGGAAAGGAAATTCAAGGATTGACTAAGGACCATTTAATAATTTGAAAGAAAATTATGGGAAGGGAGAAAAAAATCCAAAAGGAGAAGAAAATCCCCGCTGTGCCCCTTCCCCCAGTCCCATGGAGCTGCACCCTGCCACCCCAGCCATGGCTCAGGGAGGGTGGCCACAGGGCTGCTCCAGTGTCCATCCTGCAGGGGCCTCTCTGCGTCCCCAGCCAGTTCTGCCATGCTGGTGCCCCCGGTGGTTCCATCCCTGGCTCCTTGTCTTCACCAGGCACGGCGGCCTCATGGCTCAGGGGGTGCCAGTGACAGCTGCCAGGGCTGCCAGGAGGAGCCCAGTGAGGCCTGGGGGGGCTCTGGGCACGCTTCTGCCTGGGGAGTCCAGACAAGGGGGTCAGGGGAAGCTCCCCACTTTGTGCAAAGGAGAGTAATAAATAGAAATCCCTCACCTCGGGGTGCAGAGTAGAGGTGTCTCCAGGAAACAAGCCCACCTTTGGGACACCATCCCATCCCATCCCATCCCATCCCATCCCATCCCATCCCATCCCATCCCATCCCATCCCATCCCATCCCATCCCATCCCATCCCATCCCATCCCAATGATCCCATGCCATTGATGCCATGCCGTGCCACTGATCCCATCCCATCCCATCCCAATGATCCCATGCCATTGATGCCATGCCATGCCATGCCACTGATCCCATCCCATCCCATCCCATCCCAGGACAGCAGCTGCACCTGTGCAATGCCCCACACCTGAGGCTCCGCCGCCCCACCCCCTGTCCCACCACCGCCCGGTGTCCCCGCAGCAGGGACGTCACCTCGGAACCAGGCGCAGTTGTGCTTGCTGTGCACGCCGTGGGAGCGCAGCTGGATGTGCACGTCGTCCCCTTGCCGGGTGACATTGATGACATGGAAGGTCTCGAAGGGCGGGATGAGCACCTCCTCCTCCTCGGGGTAGTCGGAGTAGTCGCGGATGTCGGCGCCGTGGCACGTGTCCACCTCGAAGGTGGTGGTGGTGCCGTAGAAGTCGCTGACGTTCCTCAGCAGGGACGTGGAGGCGAACTGGCCGAAGCGGACAATCTGCCCGGGCCGGCCGGTGAAGCGGATCATGCTGACGCCGCGGAACACGTGCAGGCACCGCGGGTGGCTCTGGGCGGCCCGCAGGTCCCGCAGGGCCTCGGTCAGCAGGAAATGCAGCACCTTGAAGGGGAAACGGTCCAGGTACTCCTGGCGGGAGCGCCCGGCCCCGCGCACGGCCCTGTTGAACTCCAGGTACAGGCGCTCCTCCATGGTGTAGGCCAGCAGGGCGATGGCCTGCTCCAGCCGCAGCGGCGAGCCTGGCCTGGCCTGGCTGGAGCCCGGCCCTGCCCGGATGGAACCAGGCTCAGCCTGGACGGAGCCTGGCCCTGCCCGGCTGGAGCCCAACCAGGCCCAACTAGAGCCCGGCCCTGCCTGGCTGGAGCCCGGCTTGGCCCGGATGGAACCTGGCCCATCCCAGCTGGAGTCCAGCCCTGCACGGCTGGAGCGCTGCTCAGCCTCGCTGGAGTCCAGCTTGGCCCGGCTGGAACCTGACCAGGCCCAGCTGGAGCCCAGCTCAGCCCGGCTGGAGCCTGACCAGGCCCGGCTGGAACCTGACCAGGCCCAGCTGGAGCCCAGCTCAGCCCGGCTGGAATCTGACCAGGCCCGGCTGGAATCTGACCAGGCCTGGCTGGCTGGAATCTGACCAGGCCTGGCTGGAGCCTGGCTTGGCCCGGCTGGCCCACAAGGCCGCGGCCTTGCCCCAGGCCTCAGCGTACGCACTGGAAGGGACAAACTCGGAGCGGTTGAGCGCTGGCAGTGCCCGCAGCATTTTGAAGTGGCAGCGCTGGTACTGGTCATCGAAGGAGTTGGGGGCCATGCCCAGCGCAATCTCCCTGATGTCACTGTCACGTTCCCAGCGGTGACGGCGGGCGCTGGTGGCCGGGGTCCCAGCCAGCAGCAGCAGCAGCACCAGGGACAGGAGATCCATGGTGGGCAGAGACTGCCCAGGGACACCCAAGCACTGCAGAGACTCGGGGGGATGTGGCTGGTTCTGCTGTGAGGGGCTGAGGAGGGGGGAAAGGGGAGAAGGGACACCAGGGGAGAGGGGACAGGCCAGGGACAGCCCAGGGAGAGGGGACACACCAGCCAGGAGCCCCCTGGCCATGTCCCAGCACTGCCCTGAGCCCAGCCCTGTCCCATTAGCCAACAGTCTAATTTGAACAAGGATCAGGCTTTGGAAATATTCTCTACCTGCTATAAAAGACAGAGGAAAAAAACAGAGCTCTAGTGAACGTGACAGAAGTGTTTATTCTCACTGAAAAGTGCCATAATAAATAAACTTTAGCCTCTTCAGAAAAGGCGGAATTTGGTGGGGGTAGGGAGGAAAAATCAAAACTGGGGGGAAAAAGCCCAAAGAACTATAATTTAAAATCAGAATGGTTTACCTTGGAACGGACCTTAAAATTTGCCCAGCCCCTGCCATTGGCAGGGACACCTTCCCTGCCCCAAGGGGCTCCCCCAAGCCCTGTCCAGCCTGGCCTCGGACACTACCAGGGATGGGCTGGCCTGGGCACCTGTGCCAGGGCCCCTGTGCCAGGGCCTGCCCGTCCCTCCAGGGAAGGATTCCTGCCCAAACCCATCTAACGCTGCCGTGTGGCGCTGGGCAGCGATTGTCCTTGTGGATTCCTGCCCAAATCCACCTAACGGTGCCGTGTGGCACTGAGCAGCCACTGCCCTTGTGGATTCCTGCCCAAATCCCCTAACGCTGCCGTGTGGCGCTCAGCAGCCATTGTCCCCCAAATGCACCTAACGCTCCGTCGCAAGGCCACGCCCCCAGCCCGGTGCGCCAGCCTCCTCCCGCGGCCACGCCCCAGCGGGCGGTGTGCGGCGCGCGGGCGGTGTGCGCCTCCTCCCCCGCGGCGCGCGGGCGGTGTGCGCACGCGCCTCCTCCTCCCGCAGCGCGCGGGCGGTGTGCGCACGCGCCTCCTCCTCCCGCAGCGCGCGGGCGGTGTGCGCACGCGCCTCCTCCTCCCGCGGCGCGCGGGCGGTGTGCGCACGCGCCTCCTCCTCCCGCGGCGCGCGGGCGGTGTGCGCGCACGCGCCTCCTCCTCCCGCGGCGCGCGGGCGGTGCGCGCACGCGCCTCCTCCTCCCGCAGCGCGCGGGCGGTGCGCGCACGCGCGGCGCGCGGCGCCGTTTCCATGGCAGCGGGGCCGGCAGGGAGGCGCCGCCATGAGCCCGCCCGAGGTGGAGCCGCTCGTGTGCCGCAAATACGAGATCAAGAGGCGCCTGGGCAAGGGGGTGAGTGCCTGGCGGGGGTGGCCTGTGCGAGCTCGGGGGCCCGTGTGCAGTTCAGGGCACCGTGAGAGCTCCGGGCGGCCCGCGGAAGCTGAGGCGGAGTTTGGGAGTTGAGGCGCCCGTAGGAACTCTGTCGCTCAGGGCCCGGTGGCAGCTCCAGGTGACCCAGAGGAACTCCGGGGGACTGTAAGAGCTCAAAAGCAAATAGTAAAATGGATCTGAGTCTCAAAGCACCTTATCTCTGTACCTACCAAACCCTTCTACATTTACTGTAACTCCATCGCTTCAGATCATATCTTCTCCATAAAATTTATTTTTATATGTGAGCCAATGGTAATTTCTAAGATATGTCTCCTCAGACAGTGTCTAAACCCTCCCGAGTTACCTACTTTTCTATTCTGGCAGCTCTCTGCTATAGTTTAGTTGTGTTGGTACAAGTATTTAAGTATTTCCCTCATTGTGTTCACAGAGTCAAGGAGTCACTGAGGTGGAAAAGCCCCCTGAGCCTGTGGAGTCCAACTGCTCCCCCAGCAATGGCAAAGCCACCACTGATCATGTCTCCAGGTGCCACATCTGGTGGCTGTTAAATCCCCCAGGGCAGCCTGTGTCAGCCCTTTGCAGAAGGGTTTTTCCCAATACCCAACCTGAAGCTCCCTGGCACAACTTGAGGCTGATTCCTAATTGCCAGCAGTGTAGTACTGTAGCACTTACCTGAGGTATTTGTACAGCTCTCTGCACTGCCTGATGCCTGGCAAGGCTCCCTGGTTCTCCAGGACCACACATGTTACTGGGAAGCCTGCCTTGATGTCCTTATACAAGTATTTAACCACTGGAATCATACATTGCAGCTCTTTTGCTTTGTACAAGTATTTAAACGTTAAATGGGCGTCACTGAGTAGTAGAACATGATGTGGAAAGGTCCAGTTTTCCTCAGGAATCCAAAGGAGAAAAGGTTGCCTTGCTGTCCAAAATCTGTTTTTATCTGGGTAGGAAAGGCTTGGCTCCTGCCCTGGCTGGAGCATCTCCCATGGGATGATGGAATTTTATCAGCCATGCCCTGGGACTCACTGGCCATGAACAGGAGATCTCTCCTGGAGGGAGGATGGGCTGTGGGAGAGATAAAGATGATTGCCCCAGCTGGTTTAACAGATGGTGACAGAATACAGACTTTTGGTCACATCCTGTATTGCAACCTAAGACACCCTTTCAGTCCTGAAAGAGCACAGTAAGTTCCCCTTGGAGCCCTCTCTCCTCCACCCTGACACCCCTGGCTGGCTCAGCCTGGCTCCAGAGCAGAGGCTCCAGCCCTCAGGGCCTCTCCATGGCCTTTCTCTGCACCTGCTCAGGCTGCTCTGCCTCTTACCTGTACTGAGGAGCTCCAAGCTGGGAGCAGTTCTTCACCTGGAATCTCACTGAAGTCAAATGCAGGGCAAGAATCATCTCTCTTGACTTGCCAGCCACAGCATGGCTGGTAAAACCCAGGTGCCATTGCCATCTTGCCACCTGGGCACACCTGGGCTCATGTTCAGCCACTGTCAGCACCACTGCCAGCTTTTCCAGCTTTCCAGCCACTCTGTCCCAAGGCTGGCATGTTTCATGGGGTTGTTGTGACCCAAGAGCCCCAAGTCCCTGGCCTTGCTGACCCTTGGGTGCCATCCCATGGGTGCAGCCTCTCCAGGTCACACTGGCACACAGGGACCTGCCTGCCACAGCCTCCAGCCAGCTGGGCCTATGCCCTGCTGGCCCTCCTTTGGGTGCACCCCAGGACATGGGTGGCTGGCTGGGTTGCTAGTGCATGTTGTCAGCTCATTTCCAGGTTTTTGTCCACCAGCACCCCCGAATCCTTCTCCTCAGGGCTGCTGTTCCTACAGAGTCATGGAACCACGGGATAGTCTGGCTTGGAAGAGACTAAAGCCTGCTCATTCCCACCCCCTGCCATGGCCTTGGACACCTCACACCAGCCCAGGTTGCTGCAAGCCCCACCCAACCTGCCCTTGGACACTTCAGGGAAGGGGCAGCCACAGCTTCTGGGGCAGCTGCTGCCAAGGCCTCACCACCCTCCCAGGGAAGGATTTATTCCCAAATCCCACCTCAACCCTGACCTCTGGCAGTGGGAAGCCCTTCCAGTGTCTGTTGTCACTGCAGGTCCTTGTCCCAAGTCCCTCTCAAGGTCTCTTGGAGCCCTTTCAGGCACTGGCAGGGGGTCTGAAGTCTCCCTGCAGCATTCTCTCCTCCAGGCTGAACAGCCCCAACTCCCTGTTTGGCCCCTTGGCCTGGTCTCTCTCTTCTATCAGCTTCCATCACCTCTGCTTCAAGTCCTTTGTGGATGTGTGCAGGTGTCACACACTGCTCACCTGTCTGTGCTTCCTGAGCTGTGTGCAGGTGCAGGTGTCACACTGCTCACCTGGCTGTTTTTTGCAGGCCTGAGCTGTGTGCAGGTGCAGGTGTGTGCACTGCTCACCTGGCTGTGTTTCCTGAGCTGTGTGCAGGTGCAGGTGTCACACACTGCTCACCTGGCTGTGTTTCCTGAGCTGTGTGCAGGTGCAGGTGTCACACTGCTCACCTGGCTGTGTTTCCTGAGCTGTGTGCAGGTGCAGGTGTCACACTGCTCACCTGGCTGTTTTTTGCAGGCCTATGGCATTGTCTGGAAGGCAATTGACCGCAGGACAGGAGAAACAGTTGCTGTTAAGAAGATTTTTGATGCTTTCAGGAACAGAACAGATGCTCAGGTGAGATTATTATCCTGATGTGTTCAGGGACATGGTGGGTTTCCATTGGTATTTTCAGTATTTTTGTCTCTGAAAATGATAATATGCACGTAACAATCCAGTCTGCAGCTGTATTTGGATAAAAACAAGCAATAAATAGCAAACTTTGTCTATTCTGGCATGTACAAAACAGGAGGGATTGAACCTTGTCATTGAACTGCAGCTCTGTTCTGCCCTGCCCTTGTGGTGATATTAAACTGTTTTTTCTTTATTTCTAGAGAACATTCCGAGAGATTATGTTCCTGCAGGTAATGTCCATGTTCCCCCTCTTCTCTGATGGTTTTGTATCTCTCATGTCTCAGTATTTTCTACCCACTGCTTTTCAAAATGCAGCAGTCATTGATTAGTGTGGATAAATCTTTAATTTCTGTTCTGCAGCATCTTGGCAAAGAGCCTTTCAGGGTGAACCCACCTGAATGAAACTCTCTCCATTTGGGGTTGGTTTTGACTCTTTCCCAGTCTTTCTCCAGTTTTTGCAATGTCAGCACATCAGCACCTTCTGCCACTTCTTGCTTCTTTGTGGGTTGAAACTGTTTCTCTTACATTTTAAATTGCCATCATTGGAAGAGGACCTGGCATGGGAGAGGGATTTATGCTCCAAAATTGGTTTCCTCCATCATGCTGTAAGCAATTTAATCACTTAAAATAATCAAAAGAAAAAGGGAAGTTCTGCAAAGAATAACTTAAGACTACTCTAGTTTTGATATAATTTACCTTATCAGTGGCATTCCATTTATCTGTCCACTCCTCCTCAGACTTACCACATAGAAATATCAATATTTTGGAATAATGTTGGCATAACTTGTGATTTTCTAAGGACACAAGTGAGGCAGGGCTCACAGAATAGGTCTTTCCTAAGACTTGCCAAGTTTAAGTAGGAAAGAGATTTTTTTTTTACCTTTTAGTCATTCTTGAAGGCTGAAATAGAAGCTGCAAACTTTAAAGCTAAAAATATAAACAATTGCTTTTGGTGGACTAGGTTATTGTTTTATGTTATGTATCTCAATTATTCTAATTGAGAAATTGCTTTAGACTGTGGGGTGGGAGTGATTCTCTAAAGCTCTGGTCACTGCTTGCAGGTTTTGTGTTTGCTGTTCAGTGTAGTTGTAGATCTATGGGGGCATTTTAGGCCAGTTTTAGAATCTCATTTTTGGTAAGTATGTCAGTAGCATTATTCTTTGAGCAAAGAATAATAGAACTGGGCCTGACAAGGTTTTTTTTTTTCAAGGTAACGTGTGGTTTTTTTAGTTCAGATTGAATTTTTTTCATTATTTCTGTTATCAGTTTCAGGGCAAGGCAATGTGAGACAGTGGAATTTTCCTTCCTAAATAGGACTCAAGTAACAGTGTCAGGATTTAGCTGCATCTCTAGAACAATAGCCCCTTTGGGGTAAAAAACTTCTTTAGATGATTTGGATGGGTATTTGTGACTATTTTCAGAACAAAACCAGAGTGTGTGATGGCCTGACTGGGTATTTCTGCTGTGTGAGTGTGTTTTCACAGATTGCTGCAGGTGAATGTGTTGTTTTGGGAACTTTCCTAGATGTTACACATTAGAAAATGTTGGAGTGTTATGAGGTGTTTCCAGTGTCCCTGGCTGCACAGAAGTGGGAAATAAAAGCTGTTAAAGCTAGGGATGAACTTAATGATCCCATGAGGATTGTCAGTCTCAGAAATGTGAGGATGGACTCCCCCTGCAGTGTGATACCTGTGCTCAGGTATCTCTGTGTGCTCCTCAAAGCAGCCTGGGAGTGGCTGAGCCAGCCCTCAGAGCAGATGGACATGTTCTGATTGTTTGGGTTTTTACTTAGGGATCCTGAGGGCAGCTGTGATCCATTTTCATGCCACAAGAATTCTTTGGTTCAGGTAGGAAATGTGAGGTGCATAAAGGAGACTGGATTTTATTATAAATGATATAGAGGGAGTGTTAGAACTAATGTCTCATTTAACAGAGATTTTTTTTTTTAAATTAACTGACTGGTTTCCTGCTGTGGAACAAACTTAAATTCTTTTTAAAACTTTATTTCAGAAGAAGTGTAATGGAGGAAATAACATGTTAATGCTTGTTCTAGACAGTAATACAAACTGAAATAGGTTATTGTCCTTTTTTATGATTCACAAGCAAAACCCATGATTTTGGAGCTGTGTCTCTTCCCTGTGCAGGAATTTGGGGAACATCCAAATATCATCAGACTGTTGGATGTTATCCAAGCAGAGAATGACAAGGACATCTACCTCATCTTCGAGTCCATGGGTGAGACTGAGCATGGCAGCAATTCCAACCCAGCCTCTCTCAGGAGTTGCCTTGTTATTGTTGGGGAGTGGTGTGGTGGTGATGTGCATGAATGTTGATGATACCACTGCTATTTACTGATGTCAGTGTGTCACTGGTACCTTACAGAGACAGATTTACACGCTGTGATTAAGAAGGGGAATTTGCTGAAAGACATCCACAAGTGTTACATTCTTTACCAACTCCTGAAGGCAACTAAATTCATCCACTCAGGGAATGTTATTCACAGAGATCAGAAGGTACATTTGGGTCATGGTCTTTATCCTTCACTCCAGTTTTCTGTTGAACACTAAATAAAATCAGATTGATTTGGGATGGAAGGGCCCTTCAAAGCCCATCCATTCTCACCCCCTGCCATTGACAGGGACACCTTCCACTAGCCCAGCTTGCTCCAAGCCCTGTCCAACCTGGCCTGGAAAATTTCCACAGCTTCTCTGGCCACCCTGTGACAGGGCCAAAGCCCCTTCCCAGGGAAGAATTCCTTCCCCATATCCCATCTAACCCTTCCCTCTGGCAGTGGGAGGCCATTCCCACTTGTGCTGTCCAGGCCTGTGTTCAAAGTCCCTCTCAAGCTCTCTTGGTCACCCTTCAGGCACTGGAAAGGGCTCTGAGATCTCCCCTGGAGCCCTTTCTCCAGGCTGACCCCCCAGCTGTCCAGGCCTGTGTTCAAAGTCCCTCTCAAGCTCTCTTGGTCACCCTCCAGGCACTGGAAAGGGCTCTGAGATCTCCCCTGGAGCCCTTTCTCCAGGCTGAACCCCCCCAGCTGTCCCAGCCTGTCTCCATAGGAAAGGCATGATGAAGCGTAGAAATGTGAGACTAGTAAAAGAGCCTCCATAACAGCATTCTGCTGTTGATGGAGTAAAAGGCTAATGAGTTGTGCTGTTCATGGAGTAAAAGGCTAGTGAATTCTGCTGTTGATGGAGTAAAAGGCTAGTGAGTTGTGCTGTTGATGGAGTAAAAGGCTAATGAGTTGTGCTGTTCCTGCAGCCCTCCAACGTGCTGCTGGATGCCCAGTGCTGTGTGAAGCTGTGTGACTTCGGGCTGGCCCGTTCCCTGGCCCAGCTGGCCCAGGAGCAGCCCAGCCCTGCGCTCACCGAGTACGTGGCCACGCGCTGGTACCGCGCGCCCGAGCTGCTGCTGGCCTGCCGCAGGTGAGTGACAGGGACAGGGACAGGGACAGGGACAGTGACAGTGACAGGGACAGGGACAGGGACAGTGACACTGACAGTGACAGTGACAGGGACAGGGACAGTGACAGTGACAGTGACACTGACAGTGCCAGTGCAAGTGACACTGACAGTGCCAGTGACAGTGCCGGTGCCAATGCCAGTGCCAGGGACAGGGACAGGGACAGGGACAGGGACAGTAACAGTGACAGAGACAGTGACAGTGCCAGTGCAAGTGACACTGACAGTGCCAGTGACAGTGCCAGTGACAGTGCCAGTGACAGTGACAGTGACAGTACCAGTGACAGTGACAGAGACACTGACAGTGACACTGACAGTGACAGTGACAGTTACAGTGACAGTGACAGTCCCAGTGCCAATGCCAGTGACAGTGACAGTGACAGCCTGCCCCTCCTCCACCCCCTGCCAGGCTTTTGGCTAAAACTCTTCAGGCTTTTCATTTTCAGAGAGAATGTCATGTCATCAATCCGTTTGCTTAGTACATAATTAAATGTCTGTGACATAAAAACCTCTTATGGACATGTGCATGTCCTTCCTGTGTTCTTACAGTGGCAATGGACATACATGAGCAGCTCATCTGTTTGTCACCCTTTCTCCCAGCAGACTTACTTCTTCTCCCTTAAACCCACGGCTTTACAAAATCTGCTTGAGAACATAAGTCCTCTTTTCCAAATTGAAGCAGTATTTTTTATAGACCTTCACAAAATATTCCCTAATCAAATGCTAAACCAGCTGCCTGTTAGCCAAGCTTAGCAGTTTGTTTGTATGAAAAACCAGAAAAGTAAATAAATAGATGCAGGCTAGTATCCCGAATTTTAAATGTGGACGTTTTGCAAACTGTCCTATACCCACTATTTGGCATTTACTTTGCTTGAAAATGTAATTCTTAAGTAATTGTAACTGCTTTGTATGTGCATTATGACCAAAGTCAATTGTTTCCAAAGAACAATGTGTATCTTCATTCTCAATGATATGAAAAGGATGTAATACCTTGTTCTGGAATTTCCTTTAATATATTACCTTTTTATGGTATTTCCCTGTAATATATTTCCTTTTATGGTTTCTTAGACTAGACTTCAAGTAGGATAAATCTCCTTTCTGTTTCATGCTTGCCAGTCTCGTGATTGCCAAATGTAATTCAATTTATACCTGTGAGCATTTATATTTGAGGAGTCACCAAGCATGCTTTCTAGCAAATAAATCAATGTAGGTGATGTGAATACCAGGTACAAAAAAATATTTGCTGGATGTAATCCTGCCTGTGTTGTGTGCCTGTCTGTAGTTACACTAAAGGTGTGGACATGTGGAGCATTGGCTGTATTCTGGGAGAGATGCTGCTTGGAAAGCCCCTTTTCCCTGGAACATCCACCATGAATCAAATAGAGCAGATCCTGAGGGTCATCCCTGCTCCATCCCCAGAAGGTAGGACTCTGCTGCCTGGGGAAGGGTGTCTGGAGGAGGGCTCAGGAGTGGAAGAAAGCAGCCTGGCTGGGTCAGGGAAGCAGGTATCTCTCATTCATTCTGGTACCTTTCCAAGGAAATTAAAATCTTCATCCCCAATGTTAGTGTTAGAGGAAAATAAGAAATTCACATATTGTGGTGCTTCTGCATCTGTTTCTGTGAGAATACAAGTTTATGAAGTGTATGAGTAATAAATAGGAATTCAAAAATCAGCTTAGAAAATTCATCTCTAAATATTCCATAGGTCTCCATCCGAGTTTTATGAGGACAATTTCCTATGTTAATATCAAATATTGTCTTTCCTTCATAAACTATGTAGCTCTGCTAATGCTCACCTTGGCAGTAACAGTATCTTTGTTATGATTGCAGATATTTTGGCTCTGCAGTCGGAGTACAAGGCCTCAGTTGTTACCCACATGAGTTCCAGGTAAGCTCCAGGTGTTTGTGTCTCATCCCATGGAGTCATGGAACCACAGAACAGTTTGAGTGGGAAGGGATCTTAAAGATCATCTCATTCCACCCCCTGCCATGGACAGGGACCTCTTTCACCAGCCCAGGTTGCTCCAAGCCCCATCCAGCCTGGCCTTCCAGGGATGGGGCAGCCACAGCTTCTCCAGGAAATCATTCCAGCCCCTCAGTAGCCTCACAAGCTGTCATTTCTCTGCAGTACCCCATCTCTCCCTGCCTTCTGGCAGTGGGAATCCTCCCCACTTGTGCTGTCACTCCAGGCCCTTGTCCAGAGTCCCTCTCCAGCTGTCTTTGAGCCTCCTAAGGCACTGGAAAGGGCTCTAAGTTGTCTCCTTAAATAAAATTATTTAAAAATATGAGTAAGATTTGATGCTTAAAACTGATTTTTTCAAGGTACTTTCTTCTTCATTATGTTTATAATTACAGTTAGGATTTCAAAATGCAAAACAGATTTTAAAATTTTATCTTCTCTGTAAATTACAGAGAAGTATGTTTCTATAATCTCAGGCCTAGATTTGTGGGATCATGGGGCTGGAAAGTGATGAGCTTTAAAGTCCCTTCCCAGCCAAACCATTGTAGGATTCAGTGATTGTGACACACTTTGTGAGTGAACTCCTGTCTGGTGTCACCTTGATGTGATTCTGGAGCTGTCACTCCTGCCTTCACTGGGAATCAGGCACTGAGGGCTTGTATCATTTTTCTGACCTGTAGGCAGCGAGTAGCATTGGAGGAGATTTTCCCACCCTCTACTCCCCTGCCTGCCTTGGATCTGCTGAAGAAACTTCTGGTGTTTAACCCTGCCAAGAGGCTGACAGCAGAGGAGGCTCTGCAGCACCCTTATGTGAGCAGGTGAGAGGGACACCAGGGTGCAGCTTCCCCTGCTGTCTTCTGAGACATTACAAACCTGCTCTGAGCAACATTTTCTTTAAATGCATTACAGAAAAAATGGCAAAGCTAGTTCTTTATTTTCTCCAACCCTATTTACATGAGACTGTTCAACAGTCCTGTTTAAATTTTATTAATCTGTTTCCAGTCAGTAAGTTACATGATGTGTTCTCATTTCCTCAGATTCCACTGTCCTTCCAGGGAGCCTTCTCTGGATTTTGATGTGATCCTTCCTTTGGGTGATGATGTCCAGCTGTCTGTGGCAGAATATAGAAATAAATTATATGAGGTACTTTCATCCTATTTTCTCAAATCCTGATCCTCCAGGTTACCTGCCATTGGTGCACACACCTAAACTCTGTCATTGCCTTGTCTTTGTGTTCCTCTGGGCTCTCCACAGCTGCTGGCACAGTTACACCTTGGTGTTTGATCTGCCAGTTCCATACTGTTGTAATCTTTGAGAGACCTCATTCCCACAGGGCAAAGAAAAATCTCTGAAGCATGATGTCTGAGAAAGATTCACAGAATGGTTTGGGTTGAAAGGTACTTTAAAGATCATCTAGTTCCAAAATTATACTTGTTACTTACCCTGTAAAATAAATTGCAGATATGTATAAGTATTCCTCTTTGTTTTGATGTTTTATCTTTCTGCTGTATTGCAGTATTAAGTCTAACCAGCTTTTCTGTTCTGCAGATGATCCTTGAAAAGAAGTCAAAGAGCCTTCCAAAGGAGCAAGGGCAGAGAGAAAACACTCAGCTGAGCCAGCCTGAATCCAGCACACTTCTGCCAGCTTTCAGCTCAGTGACTGCACCCACCAGGAGAGGCCAGCAGGAACCAGCACCCCCTCCTGCAAACCCTTCCCACGTGCAGGCTGCAGCCACAGCTGGGCTCCAGCCAGCAGCATCCAGCCAGAGCAAGGATTTGGCCAGAGCTGTGTGTCAGAGACCACAGAGCAGTGTCATGGTGTACAACCCCATCACACACACCACTGTGCAGAGTAGGTACCACCCTCCCACTGGGGTGGCACCCACCTTGGGCTATTGCAGTGGGGAGGAGAGAATGAGTGCTGTCAAATAAATGAAGGGAATTTGCATGGTAAAAGGAGGGGCTGAAAGTGTGGGAGGGAAATGACCTATGAACAGAACACTGTTGAGTGTGTTGAGAATGGGACTGTCCCTGCCTCAGTTAATGTGTTCTTCTGATTTTCATACTTTATCTCATGTTTTTCCTTCTGCAGGAAATGCAAATCCTGGTGCTGGGATCAGGAACTGTTCTGCACCACCTCACCAGTCCAGAATCTCCAGCAATGAGAAACTAGGGAGACAAATCCCATGGCCAGACACTCGACTCTCTCCTACAAGTGTGCAGAACCTTTACAATGTGAGTAGCTTCACTTGCAGCCCTTATGTGTGGTGACCTGGGTCACAGCAACTCCATGTAGTGCTCCAGGCAGAGTGGCTGGAAAGCTGGAAAAGGTCACCTGCTGTATGAAAGCAGCTGAACACCAGCCCAGGTGTGCCCAGGTGGGCAAGAGGCCAGTGGCACCTGGCTTGTGCCAGCCATGGTGTGGCCAGATGTCCAGGGCAGTACCTGTCCCCTGAACTAGACCCTGCTGAGGGACCTCCAGCCCTGGGGGCAAGTTTGGGCTCTTCAGGAGAAGAAAGGAGGGGCCCCATGGAGGGGCTGGACTGTGCCCAGAGAAGGGAACAGAGCTGGGGGATCTGGAGCAGCAGCAGCAGCAGCTGTGGAGAAGAGGAGGCTCAGGGAGGACCTTGTGACTGTCTGCAGCCCCTGGCAGCAGAGTGCAGCCAGCTGGGGCAGGGTCTGCTCTCAGCAAACAGGGACAGCGTGGGAGCAAACGGCCTCAGGTGGTGCCAGGAGAGGCTCACGTTGGGAGTTGGAAAAACCCCCTGCAAAGGGCTGTGCAGCCCTGGCACACACTGCCCCAGGGCACTGTCTGTCTGTCCATCTGTCTGTCTGTCTGTATGTCCATCTGTCTATCTGTCTGTCTATCTATCTGTCTGTCCATCTGTCTGTCTGTCTGTATGTCCATCTATCTATCTGTCTGTCGGTCCATCTGTCTGTCTATCTCTCCATCCATCCATCATCCATCATCCATCCATCATCCATCCATCCATCCATCATCCATCCATCATCCATCATCCATCCATCATCCATCCATCCATCCATCATCCATCATCCATCCATCATCCATCATCCATCCATCCATCCATCATCCATCCATCCATCCATCATCCATCATCCATCCATCCATCCATCATCCATCCATCCATCCATCCATCATCCATCCATCCATCCATCCATCCATCCATCATCCATCATCCATCCATCCATCCATCCATCCATCCATCCATCCATCCATCCATCATCCATCCATCCATCCATCCATCCATCCATCCATCCATCCATCCATCCATCCATCCATCCATCATCCATCCATCCATCCATCATCCATCCATCCATCATCCATCATCCATCCATCATCCATCCATCCATCCATCCATCCATCCATCCATCATCCATCCATCCATCCATCCATCCATCCATCCATCCATCCATCCATCCATCCATCCATCCATCATCCATCCATCCATCCATCCATCCATCCATCCATCATCCATCCATCATCCATCCATCCATCCATCCATCCATCATCCATCCATCCATCCATCCATCCATCATCCATCCATCCATCCATCCATCCATCATCCATCCATCCATCCATCATCCATCCATCCATCATCCATCCATCATTCATCCATCATCCATCCATCCATCCATCCATCCATCCATCCATCCATCCATCCATCCATCATCCATCATCCATCATCCATCCATCCATCCATCATCCATCCATCCATCATCCATCCATCATCCATCCATCCATCCATCCATCATCCATCCATCCATCCATCCATCCATCCATCCATCCATCCATCCATCATCCATCCATCATCCATCCATCCATCCATCCATCCATCCATCCATCCATCCATCATCCATCCATCCATCCATCATCCATCATCCATCCATCCATCCATCCATCATCCATCCATCATCCATCCATCCATCATCCATCCATCCATCATCATCCATCCATCCATCATCCATCATCCATCATCATCCATCATCCATCCATCATCCATCATCCATCCATCCATCCATCCATCCATCATCATCCATCCATCCATCCATCCATCCATCCATCATCCATCCATCCATCCATCCATCCATCCATCCATCATCCATCCATCATCCATCCATCCATCCATCATCCATCCATCCATCCATCCATCCATCCATCCATCCATCATCCATCCATCCATCATCCATCATCCATCCATCCATCATCCATCCATCCATCCATCATCCATCCATCCATCATCCATCCATCCATCCCTGGGGAGATGTAACAGCCCCGTGGATGTGGCACTGGGGGACATGGGTTGCTGGTGCCGTTGGTGGTGCTGGGGGAGCAGTTGGGCTCTGCTCTCAGAGGGCTCCTCCAGCCCCAGTGGTTCTGGGTTCATGGTTCTGGGGTTCTGATGCATTGCTGAGCTGTGGAGGTGTCAGTCCTGTCCTCTCTGCTCCTCCCTCTCCCCTCATCTTGGCCAAAAGTTCTCACCCTCACTGGCTTCTTTAATCACCTCTTGCTCCTGCTGTTTTCCCTCCTGAGCTGGCTCCTGCTGCCTGGTGGCTGCTGGCACCTGCAGAGGTGCTTGGAGGAAGCTCAGGACAGAGGAAGAGTATGGAAGGAGGCACCACAGATTCACAGAATCACAGTCTGCTTGGCTTGGAAGGGACCTAAAAACTCATCTCATTCCACCCTCTGCCATGGGCAGGGACACCTTCCACTAGCCCAGGTTGTCAGAAACTTTCAAGCATGTCCAGTAGCACATTTGCAACCCACTTTTCTGCCTCTCTGATTGGAATCCCTTCCAAAATGTTTTGAGAGAAAGAGAAGCCATTTATTCCCCAAGATGGGATTGTGGAGCTTGCTGCACATGCAGGTCTGCAGATGGCCAGTGCATTTTAGGGAATTGTGACCAACTTTCTGTGACAAGAAGAGCAGAAGAGGGAGAGGATCAGCATACAGGTGCCCTGAGCTTGTTTCTTGAGAGGGTAGTGCTGACCAAAGCCAAACCTGTGTCCTATTTGCATTCCAGAAAGCTGATTCCAAGTTCACTTTTCTTGGCTTTTCTTTCTCCCACAGAATCCCAGAAACTCTCAGTGTCCCAGCAAAGATGTTCGTGGCCTTGTGAAGCCCAGTAAAAAGATGTTCCAGATCACTGCAAACGTGGGAGCTGCAGGAGATCCAAGGGCATCCATGGGCAGCTACTCCCAGGCCTATGGAACCATCAGTCAATCTGCCCTGCAGAGTCTCCCAATAGCAAAGGCCTCCCAAAGCCCTGGGCAGTGACTGGAGATGTTGCAGACAGGTGAAGTGCACCTCATCCCTCAGCCCCTGACCCAGCACAACAGGAGGAAATGCTTTATTCCCTGCTTAGGCCAGTGGCCTCCTTTCCTCTGGACAAGCTGGTAGGAAAGGGAATCCAACTCCTCTGCCTTCCAGTCTCAGCAGCCAAGAACACAGCACACCCTGAGAACAGTGAAAGCTGTCAGCTCACACTCCTTGCTAGAATTACTGCCAAAAATCACAGAAAACTGCATTATTCTGATACTTGAGTGGCTTTCAGACATATTCAGGGTCCAGGGAAAGCTCCTGAAGTTCAACAAGGCCAAGTGCAAGGCCAAGAAAATGTTCTGAGGGCTTGAGCCCCTCTGCTCTGGAGTTAGGCTGGGAGAACTGGAGGTTCAGCCAGGAGGAAAGAAGGCTCTGGGAAGACCTTTGAGCCCCTTCTGGTGCCTAAAGAGGCTCTAGGAGAGCTGGAGAGGCACTTTGGGCAGGGGTCTGGAGTTACAGTGACAGAGGGCAGGGTTGGATTGGGTGCTGGGAAGAAATTCTTCCCTGTGAGGGGGTGAGGCCCTGGTGCAGGGTGCCCTGAGCAGCTGTGGCTGCCCCTGGATCCCTGGAAGTGTCCCAGGCCAGGCTGGACAGGGCTGGGAGCAAACTGGGACAGTGGAAGGTGTCCCTGCCATGGCAGGCAGGGGTTGGAACATCTTTAAAAGGTCCCTTCCAACCCATGGGAGGATTCCTCAGCACTCTGCCTAAATGGGGGATCTTTTCTTGAGTAGAACAGGTAACTGTTCTCTGAAGACCATGAAGACTTAACTCTTCACAGATAATCTTACAATCTTACTCACTTCTGTGACTGTTCTAGGCTAGATGAACAGAATTCATTATGGTCTGGCTTTGTTAAATCAAGTAGAGAAGCATTTGAAATACAGGTGGGTTTTTCTACAATATTTTACAGCTTCCCTAGTGTGTAATATTGTAATAATAAATCCTTTATATTGCACTGCTGAAAATTTTTGTCTTTCAAGCAGCATTTTCTGTGTTGAGGGGGAAACTGCCTATTGGTAGAACTCTTCTTCAATGAATAATTGGTCATTTGTATTGTTTTTGCTTTCAGAAAGCAAAGTTTCATGAGATACTATTGCTGAGACATCGTAAAGGTGTTGCCAGTCTACAGTGGGACTACAGGAAACTTTATATTCCTGTTTCAGTGATGATTTTGGATACATTTTCCTCATTAATTAACTCTCTCAGCTGTTCATGCTGCTCCAGACCTGTCACCTCATGAGCTGCAGTTACACTGTCAAGGAAGTCACTACCTGGCCAAGGCAGGATTTTGCTTTAGATGCTAATTTAACTCAGACTCACCTGAAAAGGCCTCCTAAAACCAAGCCCTTCTCCATCAACAGCACCTCAGCAGTTTCCTTCAGCTCAGCCCCTAAAGCAAGTGATTCCCTACACACAAAGGACAAAGCAGAAGCAAACCCACAGGCTCAGGAGCTGCTAAATCCAAAAGCTGGACCTGTGCTGCTGGAGAAGATCTGAACCACAGATTAGGCCAAAACACTGATTACAACTTTTCTTTTTTTTTTTGTATGTAACCTTCAAAAAGGTGCCTCCTATGTCTGATTCATTGTGAGATAGAGATAAAGAGTAACTTCACCTGAGAAACCACTGAGCTTTAAGTACTTTTCCCAGTTAATACCTGTGTGTGTCTGTATGTATTTATCCTTTCTGGCCCAAACTCAAATACTCAATTTTCTATATCTCTTTTTTTCTGAAATTTGAATGGTTTTGTCTGCTGAAATTATTCCTTGGGTTTAACAGAGACTATCACTTAGTTCTGTACAGTAACAGAGACTTGTTTTTTAAGCATGTTGGCATTTTAATTGTTTTATTTGGAACATAGTGTGATAAGGTTGTTTGATACCACCTGACTTTATTGAGCAAACTGCTGTGGGAGGCTCATGCTGGACACATCTCTGCTCACTCACCAACAAGAGCATTGCCACTGGGGTTTGTAGCCATCAGAGACAAGTTTTTTCCTCGTTTCCCTGTGACAGTCAGCGATTAAATGGAATTAAATAGGATTTCTAGGATCATTTTTTGGTCTTGAAGGTCCCCAGGATTTTGGGCATGAATTTTCCCATTTTCTTGTCTTTGGCATCTGTGTCATACTCCTCTTCACTGGGACTTGTGTGCTCGTCCTTCTTGCAGAACACCTCAAACCTGCTGTAGACTCGCTTCTCCTTGCGCATGTTCTCCATTTTCTTCAGGAGGGTGTCTCTGTCCTCGGACGGCTGCCGCTGCAGGTTCCGCTTCTGGCTCCCAAAGCTCTCAGACCTGTGGATGTTGCAGCTTTTCTCCTTCTCCCCTTTCCTTTCCAAGCTTGTGGTGGACCTGGAGAGGTCAGGGTTGCTGGTGGATGGCAGCTGCTTGGCCAGCTCGGCTCTGTTCTTCTGGCTGTTGGCCGAGATCTGCTCCAGGATCACCTTGGTGTCGTCACGCAGGTTGCTGCTGTACAGGATGTTGGCTGTGGAGGAAGGGAACCTCCCTTGTGTTGTCTGGCTGCTCTTGGGGGGGAGTGGAGCTGTGAATTTGGGGGTTTTTTCCTCCTCCATGGCCTCCTGGCAGTCTCCTGTGGATGAGCGTTTGAGTGCCGCTGCCTGCTTGTCGCATTTCCCGCTCTCAGGAGCAGCTTCCTCTTCCAATTTCTTCTCCCCTTTTGGGTTCAAAAGCTGCTTCAGCCGTAGTGACCCTTTTCTTAAAAACTCCATGGGATTTTGCTCTTGTTTTGAACAGTCTTCCTCAGATTTGTTGAGAGAGCTGTCAGACCCTTGACTTCTAGACAGGCTTTCTAGAACTGAGGACGTAGTACTTGTCCTAACCTGAGGTTTCTTAATTTCTGTATTGACTAATTTTGGAGAGTCTTCTCTGAAGGTCACTCTGTCCTTCTTCTCTGGAAGAGCCAATTTCTGAGTGTCTCCTACAAATATCAGGCTCTCCTTCTCTGGAAGAGGAGGTTTGTTCTCAATGGGGTAAAATCGGGATGACAGCTTGTCCACCTTAGTGCCAAGATGTGCCAGGGGATCTTTACTCAAGGCATCTCCAAGCTGGGGGGTGGATGAGGCTATTCCAAATGCTCTGTCCAACTCTCCATGCATTTTATAAGTACTGCAGGAGTCTTTGGAGTCCAGCACCCTGCTCTCCAGAATCTTATACTGTACAGATTTGGTACATTTCTTCTCGGTGTTCTGTGATTCCTCCTGCAGGTAACCCGAAACAGCTTTGGTGTGGGTGACTGTGCCCCGGTCCATGTCCTTGCCCACAGCTTTGTACTTCTCCAACAGCTCGGCCACTTTGGAGGAGGCAGCTGTCTTGATGGTTTCATTGTCCTTTGTTAACTCACTGGACATTTGCTCTTTTTGGATCATCTGCACCTTTTCTATTGTGGTGTTGGGCTGATCTAATTTGGCAGCACTGAAAATCAGAGAGGACCTGAGCCTGGAGCTCCTCTGGATCAAGGGATTTATCCTGGACCTGAAGGCATCTGGTTTCATTATTGAGGTTTCCTCACCTGCTCTGTCAGGGTCTGCAGATTCCTTGGCACTGTCAATTCCCAGGGACTTGCTGTTGAAGGGTGTGGGGGGTTTGAAGGCTGGCACGAGGTCAGGGGGGTGCTTGGTGAGGGGATCCCCAAGAGCATCGCCGTAGGCCTCGGACTCCATGGGCATGGGGAGCCCCTCGTCGGGCTCCGACTGGTACGCGCTGAGGTACGAGGAGATCCTCCAGTTGCGCAGCCCCGTCCTGTTCTCCTGCGTGTTCTTGTCGTCCTCCTGCTCCTCCTCCTTGTCCTGCAGGAACAGGCGCTGCTCCAGGCTCTGCTTCTGCGTGGGGGAGGTCTGGCAGATGAATTTCTGCCCGATGTTCTGCCGGCGCAGCATCATCCCCATGGGGCCGTTGCCCGCGGGGTTCAGCTGGTCCGAGCCGTGCCGCACCTCCCGCGAGGAGTTGGAGGGCACGTAGTCCAGGCGCAGGGGGAAGCCCTCCTGGGGGAAACTGGGCTCCAGCTCAGGGTACCGGGGTCCCTCTCCATAGTCTTCCAGTTCATTGAATCCCGGCCTCCCCCCTCGAATCCTGTCAAAGAACCCCTGAGGTCTGCCAGGCAGATGGGGATGTTCAAACTGGTACTGGTAGAACTGGTCCTTCTGGAAGTGACTGGATTGGATTTTGAACTCGTCCATGTTGTTCATGAACATCTGCCGGGTGTACTGCTTGGCAGAAGCAAAATTCTCAAACGTTCCTTCTGCAAAGCTGTGTCTCTTAAAAGCGTCCAGCTCCAGCTGCTTGGAGCGGAGGAAGCCCCTGACGGGATCCACCTGGGAGTTCTCCATCTCCACCTTCTTGTACATGCGCAGGGCGGAGCCCTCCACCGTGTGCCGCAGCAGGTCGTCCCTGCGGAAGCTGGACAGGAAGTACCTGTCCGGATCCACCCTGTCCATGAAGGAGGGGAACAGGCTCTCGTCCCTCTGCAGCATCAGGGGGCCTTTTTTGGGGAAGAAAGGCACGTTATTGCCAAAGGGAGCCATGGCAAACGTGTTCTCTGCCTTGGCCAGGACGTTGGCTGGAGGAACGAGGGGCTCCGACTGTGCAAACAAAATGCGGAATTCTTCATCAAAGCTGGCCACCAGCTCACCCTGGAAGATGTGTGCAATGCTCCTGTGAATCTTCTCAAAGGACCACATGAAACTGCAGAGACAACAGAAATGATGGGAGCTGTTACCATCGAGTAACTCAGCTGTACCTGTTTTCATTTAAACATTTGCTCACCTGAAGCAAAATCTAAATTTTCTGGTTGGGCAGAAATAGGGCAAAATAACAGCAGAAAATATCCCTGCAGCTACTTCTTACACATGACTGTTCCCAAACCTAACAGCTTGATTGATTTGAGATCACATCTTAGCAGAGAATTTTACAGCAATAAATGATTTCTGTTATAAAAGGCCAGTCAGTCGTGTCCCCCAGAGCGTGAGCCGATGACAATCCTCAGGTGAAGGAGATGTTCCTGTCTTTAACCTGTCAGGAACCACCTGGACACCACTCAGTGAGTGCACTCAGCACCTGGCAGGTGACAGCAGTCAGGGGGGCCCCAAAGGCTGGGGAGAAGTGCTGACAGGAACTTCCAAAAAAACAAACCAAAGCTCTTACTCCTGGGGTGGCACAACCCTTCCAGCCACACAGCCTGGGGGGGCTGGACAGGAGCTGGGCTGGAAACGAGGAGGAAGATGTTCAGTGTTCTGGTGTTCATCTTGCCAAGTCAAGCTCTGCTTTTGTTTTCCCATCTGCTGGCCAGTGGGAAGGGGGAAGGGACCCCTCATTTGGCTTTGCCTGTGCCTGCAGGTTTGCTGTAGCTGTTAAAACTGTATCACAACCCAGGGGTGTTCTCACCTTTACAGTTCTCCACCACATCCTGCTGGGAATCCTGAGGGACCCTTTTGTGAGGCTTGGCTGCCTGCTGGGCTTACCTAAAACCCTTAAAATTACTGTCTGATTTTTAAATTCTTAATGTGAAGGAAGCTTGGTTTGGGATTGTCTGGGCTCAAGGACTTCTTTAGCTGGTGTTACTCTCTGCACTGCAAAATGGAGAACTTTTTCCAAAAGAATTGCTGCTCACTATCCTTCAGTGAGCAAAACTTTTGTCCCTGATACCCACATGGAGGTGCCAGAATGCTGCTTTACCAGTTCACCAGCCTGTCTCAGAGAATCCCAGGCTGGTTTGGGTTGGAAGGGACCATCACACCTTGTTTCAGCCCCTGCCATCTTCCACTAGCACAGGTTGCTCCAAGCCTCATTGAGCCCCATCTTGAGCACTTCCACAACTCCCCAGGTCAGAAATGATAGAATACCTGATAGCCCAAAGCACATGGGAGTGTGGCACAAGTAACTTGATGCTCTTGTAAACAAAAAATCATCCAATTGGAACAGTTAGTAGTTTGGTACAGCATCAAATGTGAGTAATTCTTTTCAAACATCAGGAAAAAAACCAAAGTGGAATCTTTATTACCAAGGAATGTGTACTTTAATCAAATTCTTACAATTTTTTCTTCATATACTAAGTTTTAAAATACACTTAATTCTATTTCTTTATCTTCCACCATGATAAGCAACTCATGGTAGGCTTTGAGCAACCTGGCCTAGAAAGGTCTCCCTGGCAAGAGCAGGGGGAGAAACCATATGAGCTTTAGGGTCTGTGCAAGCCAAACCATTCTGTGATTCTATGATTGCATTCTTAGAGCATGACAGGTGTTCATCCCATCACCCTTTTAATATGTGAAGGAGAAATTCTACTGCAATTCACTGAAAACATTTATTCTGCCAAAAATGAACACCTTAGCTGAGGACTGTTATTCCCTAAAGGGTGGTAATGTGTTAATGGCTGATCCCAGTCCTAACTAAAACCACCCACCACTAAAACCACCCAACTTTCTCTTGCCCAGAGCAGCTGTGGCTGCCCCATCCCTGGAAGTGTCTGAGGCCAGGCTGGATGGGGCTTGGAGCAACCTGGGATAGTGGAAAGTGGGGCTGTGGGGGTGGAACAAGATGAGCTTTAAAGTCCCTTCCCACACAAACCATGCTGTGATTTGATGATTCTGTGAGTGGAGCTCAAAGTTCATTTGGTCCAGACTAAGATGCAAATCTTACACTCCTTGGGCTATGGCAAATTGTGCCTGGAATGGATGAGATGGGAGCTGAGCTCCTGTGCAGCCAGCCCCTCCCAAAGCAGCTGAGTGTCCCTGGCTCCTCACCTGTAGTTGCCACTCAGCACCACCATGCAGTCCACCAGCAGGAACTTCTCCTTCAGGTGCCCCTTGAAGGACATGCCAGTGCGGCAGTAGTAGGTGGGGCCAGACACTGTCCTCACCCTCAGGAACTGCAAACCAGAAAGGCACTGACTCAGGTGGGCCCCCACTGCCCCCCTGCCCCTCTGCCCTGCCTGCTGGGAGCCTCCTCCTTGCCCCTGGGCTTACCCTGCAGCTCCAGAGGCTCTGCCTGCAGGCACAGAGCTGTACAAACCTTTCTCAGCACGTCTGCAGCCCCCAGCCCACGTCCTGCCAGCTCTCCTCACTCTCCTCACTCTCCTCTTTCACCAGGCTGCAGCCCCTTTAGCCCCCACCCCACGCCATGCCAGCTCTCCTCACTCTCCTCACTCTCCTCTTTCAGCAGGCTGCAGCCCCTTTAGCCCCCAGCCCACGCCATGCCAGCTCTCCTCACTCTCCTCACTCTCACCTTTCACCAGGCTGCAGCCCCTGCAGCCCCCAGCCCACGCCATGCCAGCTCTCCTCACTCTCCCAGGCTGCAGCCCCTTCTCCCCCCTCTCACTCTCTGCTGCCACAGTGGCTCTCTGTGTCACAGCACACCCCCCTGGGACACAGAGCAGGCAGGGCAGGTGTGTGCTCACCTCCACGTAGTTGAGGTTGACCCTGCACTTGGCAGCTGTGTCGAGGAAGAGCTGGGAGTCCATCTCATCCAGCAGGATGTAGACGGGCACGCGGCGCGCCGCAGCGTCCAGCACCTCCAGCAGCAGGTCCACGTCCGTGAACACGTCCATCACTATGGCCACCACCTGGGGAAGGGGTGCAGTCAGCCCTGTGCTGCCCTGGCCTCACCCACCCCACTGCCCAGCCTCTCACACTGCCAGGGTCACTGTCCCCATGCAGCTTCCTCTTGAAACTGGAAACATCCCAATGAAAGGCCCCCTTAAGCACTGTCCCCCCAAACTAGAAAGAGATTTCTGTCCAGGAAGGTGCATGTTCTGTGTATGCAGTGAAGAGAAACCTCCCTGGGTGTTTCCTGACCCATCAATCCAGTGATTCCATGAATTTTTTGGCCATGTAATCACACTGGCTGGTGTATGGAGCTGCTGCCCCCTCCAACATCCACGTGCCATTTTTAGGTGACTTCCTGGCCAGCATTCAGGCAGCCCAGCAGCTTCACAGCTTTACTTCCCTGTCCTGCCCAGCTCCCCCAGTATAAATGTGTGATGGAAAGGGTGGAAGGAAGAAGGAGCCAAACTCTTCTCAGTGGTGCCCAGGGAGAGGACAAGACACACACTGAAACACAGGAAATTACAGTTCAGTTACAGAAAAGCCTCTGGGACTGTAAGGAGAACATCAACATGGGAACAGGCTGTCCAGAAAGGTTTAGTCTCCACCCTTGGGGATGCTCAAAGACACATCCTGAGTGACCCTCCTCTGAGCAGGGGAGTAGACAGGACCAGCTCCAGAGGCCCCTTCTCTCTCTAATGTTTTGGGATTCTGGGACCTCTTGGTGTATTTTAGCAGGGCCTTGGACCCTGTGCCTTGACAGCAGAGCAGAGACCAGCTGTGGTGCAGTCAGTGGTGGATTTGAATCATCCTGCTCCTTTGCCAGGTTCTGGAAACAAAGTTAAGGGAGCTGGCAGAGGACTTGATGTTGCTCAGCCTGGAGAAGTGCTCCTTCCAGTGCCTAAAGTGGCACCAAGACAGCTCAGGAGGGACTTTGGACAAGGGCCAAAACAAGGGGGAGTGGCTTTACACTGCCAGAGGGCAGAGTTAGATGAGATATTGGGAAGAAATGGTTCCCTGTGAGGGGGATAAGGCCCTGGCACAGGCTGCCCTGAGAAGCTGTGGCTGCCCCATCCCTGGCAGTGCCCAAGGCCAGGTGGGACAGGGCTTGCAGCAGCCTGGGACAGTGGAAGGCGTCCCTGCCCTGGCAGGGGGTGGAACTGGATGGGCTTTAAGGTCCCTCTGACCCAAAGCACTGCATTAGGATTCTCCATTGTGATTATGGCTCTCCACTCTGATGCTCCTCTGGCACAGGTGTGGTTTTAGCTCTGCTCTGGCTCTCCTGCCCCACCTGCTGAGCCGCTCGGATCATCCTGCGAGCCTCCTCCTTAATGCTGGGGTTGTCTGGCGGGGGTGGCTGCACCAGCGTGGTCACCTCCGTGCCCCTGAAGCCAAAGACCATCGGCCAGCCCAGGTCGAGCTCAGGCACGGCCAGGTCCGAGTTCATGGGCCAGTAGGTGCCGGAGGAGCCGTCCATGTCATTGTCGGCGGCGGTGTCGCTGCCGCCCTCCTGGGCGGCGCAGTGCGGCCGCTGCAGGTGCCGGGTGATGTGCTCCACCTCGGCCGCGCACAGGAAATCGGGCGCGCCCTCCTCGGCCAGGAAGCGCTGGTAGCTCTCCTTGCCCTCCTCGGTCAGCACGTCCAGCGCCAGCCGGTAATACTCCTTGTAGTGCGGGGGAAGGTAGTTGGGGTCCAGGGGGTTGTCCCCCTGCGAGGAGCTTTGGGACCGACGAGCCATCGGGGAGGGAGAGCTGCGGGGAAAGGAAAACATCCGTGAGAGCAGTGCCGTGACAGCAACACATCTTCCCCAGAGAGCAAAGGCACAGATCAAAGAACACGGAGCAACGCAGGAGAAAGTTCAATCCAAAGGCAGGGGAGCCTAAAATTAGGAAAAGGTGTGAGTCACTTAACCATTACCCTCACACAGGTAACTGTTTTGGGCTAAAATAAGGAACAAATCAACCAGGCAGCCCTGGGGTAAGCAAGGGCAATGCATCCAGCACAATGCCCAGCTCTCTCTCTTAGGCTGCTGCTTGCTAAGCTTCAATTTATCATTTGTTTTAAAGTCCAGAGCAAAGCTGCAGGTGGTTATTATATACACTCCATTAAAATTAATTTCCAAATGCTACAGAAGTTATTTACTCTGTGTAACGTGGCCCTAAACCAAAAGCCTGAACACACGGGCACCCTCTGGACCCTCATCAAGTGGGTGCTAAAACCACCTCAGTGATCAGGAGGTACCTGTGGGTACAGGTGAGTACAGGGGTGTCCTGCTGGTGTAACACACTCACAAGGCACAGGAGTCTTTGGGAAGTGAATGAAGAAATAAAAAACAAGGGATGTGATCACTTCTTCAGTCTCCTCATGTTGAGAAAAGCCAGAGCTAAAGAGGCTCACATGCAATATTTGGTAATTGTCTATAGGGGACAATTATTTGAGACTACAGACAAATCTGATTTTAACCCATTTTTAAAGAAAAGCTTGTTGTGCCACAACCATAATATCTGACCGAGTCACAAATTGCTCAGAGCACTTTGGCTTTAGACTCTGAACTAATGTCAGTGCTGGAATGTTCTTCTCCTGCACCCCAGCACTGAGTTCCTCCTGATCCCCAAAAGAGGGAGTGACTCCTGCTAAGCTTTTTACTGAGAGTCAAGTACAGAAGGTGAGGGTTGCTGCTGTTGTCGTTGCATCCAACACTTCTACTTCCAAAATGGGAGGGATTGCCATGGACTGGGAGGAAGATAAAGACTTCAGACTCACTCATTAGGAGCTGTAAGGATAAACTAGTTTCAAGTTCTTATCTGACCTGCCTGGCACACAGCAGTGCTGTGCTACTCCAGCCTCAACCTCCCACAAGTTCCTCCTGCTCAAACTGAAACTCCTGGTAAAGCTGCAGGACAAAATATGGTCTTAATATAAGGATAGGAAAATCCAATAGGCCCACATGTGATGTATTGCAACAGATAATCATCTTTATAGTCCACACGTGCACTGCCTTTACAGTCTGAATTGTCTGCATTTATCTTCCCACTCTAATTCTTTTTTTTTCTCTGTGTAAGAGAAAAAAAGCACAGAGCACTCCAGTATGTATCTGTGGTGGAAGGTGCCCCTGGCCATGCAGGGGTGTGGTATTTATGGTCCCCTCCCACTCAGACCACCCTGGGATTCTGTGATTTTAGGATGCTCAAGTCACCAATGTTCCTGCTTTTAACTATTTCAGCAGTGTCATGTCATTTTAAGGACTTGAAACTGTGTTCCATTAATCTTGGAGAGAAGAATAACATATCCAACTCATCCAGATAAAACCCACAAAGGGGACAATGGCCCCACAGCAAACTGCTCACAGTGCTCAGAGATGGGAGTGTGAGAGACAAAGGACCAACTGCAACTTGAAAAGGAAGAAGCACAGGAAGAACCCTGTGGTACTGCTGGGCAATCAGAACAGCAGAGCCAATGTCATGCTGGTAAAGTGGCAAAGCAATTTTATATTAATAGAATTCTTTTATTACAGTTATAAATGAAGAGGAAGAAGACAGCTTCACACAAGCATCAGGTAATACTGGTTGTTATTGGTGGAAAAAGAGCAGCACACACAGGCTCAGCAGGAGCTCACAGCCAGAGTGGGCTGGGGAAATGCACGTTCCACTCCTCACACCCCAGGAAATGCTGGTTTATGCCTGAACTCTGACTCCTCAGGCTGGAGAAGACATCTACAAACTGTGCCCAGAGCATCTCTGCTGCCAGCACAAGGACCAATTGGGCAGAAAATCCACCTGGCAGGTGGCAGGTTCAGAGGGACGTGAGGAGACACCTGGGCCCGTTTGGGAGAAGTGTCAGTGCCCTGCAGCTCCCTGCCAGGAGGGTGCAGCAGGCGGGGCCAGGCCCTGCTCCCAGCGGTGACAGGAGCAGCCACTGAGTGCCAGAGGCAGAGCTGCTCAGGAGAGCTGGGAGGGAGCAGCAAAGGGGCACCTGCAAGGGAGCAAACCTGCTGTGACAGCAAAGTGATGCTCATGGGTGTCCCTGAGACATGGGGAGAACATGGACGTGTTCTGGGGGTGTCCTGTGCCCCTGAACACAGCACTGGGGGTGTCCTGTACCCCTGAACAGCACTGGGGGTGTCCTGTGCCCCTGAACAGCACTGGGGGTGTCCTGGTACCCCTGAGCACAGCACTGGGGGTGTCCTGGTACCCCTGAACAGCACTGGGGGTGTCCTGTGCCCCTGAACAGCACTGGGGTGTCCTGGTACCCCTGAGCACAGCACTGGGGGTGTCCTGTACCCCTGAACAGCACTGGGGGTGTCCTGTGCCCCTGAACACAGCACTGGGGGTGTCCTGTGCCCCTGAACACAGCACTGGGGGTGTCCTGGTACCCCTGAACAGCACTGGGGGTGTCCTGTGCCCCTGAACAGCACTGGGGGTGTCCTGTACCCCTGAACAGCACTGGGGGTGTCCTGGTACCCCTGAGCACAGCACTGGGGGTGTCCTGTACCCCTGAACAGCACTGGGGGTGTCCTGTACCCCTGAACACAGCACTGGGGGTGTCCTGGTACCCCTGAACACAGCACTGGGGGTGTCCTGTGCCCCTGAACAGCACTGGGGTGTCCTGTGTCCTGCACTGGGGGTGTCTGAACACAGCACTGGGGGTGTCCTGTACCCCTGAGCACAGCACTGGGGGTGTCCTGTGCCCCTGAACACAGCACTGGGGGTGTCCTGTGCCCCTGAACAGCACTGGGGGTGTCCTGGTACCCCTGAACAGCACTGGGGGTGTCCTGTACCCCTGAACAGCACTGGGGGTGTCCTGGTACCCCTGAACACAGCACTGGGGGTGTCCTGGTACCCCTGAACACAGCACTGGGGGTGTCCTGTGCCCCTGAGCACAGCACTGGGGGTGTCCTGTACCCCTGAACAGCACTGGGGGTGTCCTGTACCCCTGAACAGCACTGGGGGTGTCCTGTGCCCCTGAACAGCACTGGGGGTGTCCTGTACCCCTGAACACAGCACTGGGGGTGTCCTGTGCCCCTGAACAGCACTGGGGTGTCCTGTACCCCTGAACAGCACTGGGGGTGTCCTGTGTACCCCTGAACAGCACTGGGGGTGTCCTGTACCCCTGAGCACAGCACTGGGGGTGTCCTGTGCCCCTGAACAGCACTGGGGGTGTCCTGTGCCCCTGAGCACAGCACTGGGGGTGTCCTGTGCCCTGAGCACAGCATTGGGGTGTCCTGTGCAGCACTGGGGTCCTGTGTCCTGGGGTGTCCCCCTGAACAGCACTGGGCACCCTGGCACTGGGGTGTCCTGTACCCCTGAACACAGCACTGGGGTGTCCTGTACCCTGAACAGCACTGGGGTGTCCTGTACCCCTGAACAGCACTGGGGTGTCCTGGTACCCCTGAACACAGCACTGGGGGTGTCCTGGGGGTGTCCTGAACAGCACTGGGGTGTCCTGGTACCCCTGAACAGCACTGGGGGTGTCCTGTGCCCCTGAACAGCACTGGGGTGTCCTGTACCCCACTGAACAGCACTGGGGGTGTCCTGGTACCCCTGAACAGCACTGGGGGTGTCCTGTGCCCCTGAACAGCACTGGGGGTGTCCTGGTACCCCTGAACACAGCACTGGGGGTGTCCTGGTACCCCTGAACAGCACTGGGGGTGTCCTGGTACCCCTGAACAGCACTGGGGGTGTCCTGGTACCCCTGAACAGCACTGGGGGTGTCCTGTGCCCCTGAACAGCACTGGGGGTGTCCTGGTACCCCTGAACAGCACTGGGGGTGTCCTGTACCCCTGAACAGCACTGGGGGTGTCCTGTACCCTGAACAGCACTGGGGTGTCCTGGTACCCCTGAGCACAGCACTGGGGGTGTCCTGGTACCCCTGAACACAGCACTGGGGGTGTCCTGGTACCCCTGAACAGCACTGGGGTGTCCTGGTACCCTGAGCACAGCACTGGGGGTGTCCTGTGCCCCTGAACAGCACTGGGGGTGTCCTGGTACTGAGCACAGCACTGGGGGTGTCCTGTGCCCTGAACAGCACTGGGGTGTCCTGTGCCCCTGAACAGCACTGGGGGTGTCCTGGTACCCCTGAACAGCACTGGGGTGTCCTGCTGGCCTGCAGGGGTGGCTGGAGGGGGCCTGGGTAACTCTGCACTGACTGTGTGTGGGGTTATTTCCTCCAGAACAGAGCCAGGACTCACACTGTGAACTGAAAACCACAAGTGGTGTTTGTGTCCCTGCAGGTGACTGCCCCAGCTCTGCACCTGCTCCATGGCTTGCAGCCACCTGTCCTTCCAGGGCATGGGCTGGAACAAAAGGAGCTTTAAAGGTCCTTTCCAGCCCAAACACCTTCTGCTTCCATGATTCCATTAATTGTTGGCATCCTTTAATGCCCTGCGTTGCAACAAGGACAATACCATGGTGATGAATTCTCAGTTTGTGTGAAAAATGCTGGTTTATACATATAAGTAAATAAAAAAATAAATTGCTATGCACACACACACACACAGAGAATTCTGGATATTTCATTAATCTTCCAAAATCCTTCCCTGTCAGGTAAAGCAGAAGGGAAGAAATCACCTGGAACCCCAAAGGATATTTATGATCTTTTGTCACTTTGGTGGGTGTGAGATGAGTTCAGGTCAAGGAATAAATACAATTTCTCCTGTTACAGCCCATCTTGCTGAATTCAGATGGACTCTGCACTTAGCTCATGGATTTTTTTAGATTTTGTTTTGCTCTGTTGCAGCTCCTGGGATCACCTGTGTGCAGCTGGCAGAGCTCTAAGGCTCAGATTTGGGGTCCTGAGGCTGCTGCCTGCCAGGCTGGGGCTCCAGTTCTGGATCAAACCATGCACTGCTGGGAAAGCAGCTCCTCTCCAAAGCAGAGGGAAGCAATCACAGACCACTCCTGGCTGATATTGGTGTGCCACAGGGAGGCTGCTAAGCCAGAGCTGGCTTTTAAACTCCTGTCTTTTCACTCCTCTCTTAACTAGTCTTGATGCAGTGCAAGTGTTCTTTCAGTGCCCTTTCAGTGCCAGGCTGATTTGGAGGAGCAGCTCACGTGCTCAGGAAGCAGCAGATGCATTGCTCCCTGTGCCACACTGCCTTGCTCTGGTTTTACTGCAGCACTCTGTGCTCCAGGCATTCTGCACTCCCTGCTTCAAGCCCTGGCTCCTTCCAACAGGAGCTGAGAACACAACATCAGAGACTGGACACACAGCAGTTATCAGCTGGATTCTCCTTGGCCAGGGGCACCCAGAACAGCCTGGGGGAGCCAGGGGAGCCCCCCTGCACTGCACAGCTTCCTCACCAGAGAGAGGAGGAGCAGACACTGATCTCTTCTCTGGTGGCAGTGACAGGACTGAGGGAGCAGCTGGAGCTGCAGCAGGGGAGGGCTGGGCTGGAAATCAGAAAGGTTCTTCACCCAGGGGTGGCTGGGCACTAAAGGGGGTCCCTGGCAGAGTTCAAAAAGTGTCTGGACACGTGGGGGACTCTTGGGATGGGCCTGTGCAGGGCCAGGGGCTGCCCTGATGGTCCCTGTGGCCCCTTCCAGCTCAGCTCACTCTGGGATTGCAGCACTCCAGGCAGGGGCTGCCTCCTTGTTTGAACCTCACCTGCAAATCTATTTCCTGCAGCTTCCTTCACCCCAGAAAAAGACAAATGCTGTATTTCTGCAATTCTGAACCATCACAACTGTCAAAGAAACTAAGTCACAAACTTAAAATACCCAAATGCAGATTTTCAGCCTGTAACTACTGATTAATAGAAAATTTTACTTACTGACATGTTTGTTTATTTTATTTAATTAGGAATTTAATTTTATTTTAATTGCTGGTCCCAGTTTGCAAAAATCTTCTGACAGGAGTAATAAGGATTTGGGGGAGCAATGAGGATGCTAAAAAGAATAAGATGTGGCAATTTGCTTGGGAGTCTTTATAATGGGTAACAAAATATTCTTTATAAAGGGTAACAAGATATTCTGTGTGGAGTTACAGCTCAGGCAGTGAACTGCCAGTGGGTACAGGAGGAGAGCAGCTGTGTGATGTGTTCAGCCAGAGGGAACCCCTGAACATCCATTTCCATGGCAATATTGGAAAACTAAGGCCCTGAAGTCCCTTAGTCCAAAAACCCTGCAATGCACCCCCAGCAGGAAGAGGAAAGCTCAAGCACATCACCAAAGTCCTCCATGCCTTCAACAGCCACAATTTTATCAGGAAAAGCTTCCCAGGAAGAGTGGGAGAGAACTGTCCCAGGATTAGACAGGAAAGGAAAGGAATCCTGCTACATCCTGCCAAGATGACTGGGAAAAAATCCCAACAATAGCTTTAAGCTGGATTTTTTGATCAGAAAACACTGATACAGGACCTGAGACATTCTTCAGACCACCGAGCACACTGGCAACATCCCCACTGATCCTGCAGGCAAGCAAGCCCCTGGTGCTCCAAGGAAAGAAAAATTCCAGAAAGTAAATTAGGCAGCAAGGGGGAAAATCTACTTCTCCCCATCACCAAGGCCCCAGGTCTTGGGAAAGTCCCTCTGAATAAAGCAAGCCTGGCCAGAACACACCTGAGGAGCTCACACAGAGCTGCTCCATGGCACCTGCCTGAGGGGACCTGCCTGGCCTCCAGCTGCTCACAGGAGCCCTGGGTCTCTGTGACACTGCAGGCACACCTGCTGTGCCTTACATGCCCAAAGGCACCTGCAATGCCCCAAATCCCCAAGTTTCAGACCCAGGATCACTCCTCAAGGACCAGTGACCAAATGCTTATGTACAATGTGCCTATCTGCACCACCTTGCAGGTGATGGAAAATAATAATATCCAAGAAATCTGGGATAGGATTCATCTTCTAACACACATGCTCATGTTTAGCCAAATATTCTCTTAATTCTTCTCCCAGATATTAACAGATCAGCCTGCTACAGCCTCAGGGCTCAGACCTCAACTGTTTGAACTCTGAGATTCCCTGTCACACAATCCATCCTACCAAACTCCTGTTTGGAACTGTCAATGCTTTCTGCCAGAATTTACCTAGAGGATGGGAGGCAGCATTGACAGAAGGATGAGTCAGATATTGGGGTCACACTTTTCCCTGTGAGGGTGGGGGTGGCACAGAGTGCCCAGAGCTGGGGCTGCCCCATCCCTGGCTGTGTTCAAAGCCAGGCTGGATGGGGCTTGGAGCAACCTGGGCTGGTGGAAGGTGCCCCTGCCCATGGCAGGGGTGTGGGGCTGGGTGAGATTTAGGTACTTCCAACCCAAAATATTCCATGATTCCTTCCCAGTATCCCATCTAAACCCTGCCCTTTGGCAGTGGGGAAGCCATTCCCTCTTTTCCTGCCACTCCAGGCCCTTGTCCAAAGTCCCCCTGCAGCTCTCCTGGAGCCCCTTCAGGCCCTGGAAGGGGCTCTGAGATGTTCCTGGAGCTTCCTCCCCTCCAGGCTGAAGACCCCCAGCTGTCCCAGTCAGTTTGCAGAGCAGCAGGGTTCCAGCCCACTCCTAAGTGTCACAGTGTCACTTCTTCACACATTCTAGAAGTCTGTTACCATTATTTAGCATTTCATGCACTTCTCTGCTATCCTAAGTGATCACTCCATGAAATTATGTCCATAAATTTAGAAGTATCACCACTCATGATCAGAACCTTTAGAACCAGATCTGCACAATCTAGCTCCTCCCCAAGAAATCCTTCTCCTAGTACGATGGTTGAGACAAGCATGAGCACAGACAGGTACCCAGAATGGTCTGGAAAAAACCACAGAATCTCCCGAGTTGGGAGGGACACACAAGAGCCATCAAGCCAAACTCGTGGCCCTGCAGAGAAGCCCCAAGAACCCCACAGAAAGAAGGTGGTGTGAGTACAGCTGGCACTCTGCTTCACACACTGCTCTGGGGTTCTGCAGGAGAAGGGAAGGCAGCTCTGGGGCTGTTTGCAGCAACTCCTCCCATGCTCGGGGCAGTGGATAAAGGAGGGCACGAAGCAGCTTGTTGGAAACTCAACAAGTGGGAGATGAAGGTCGATAGAATGGGCTGAGGAGAGGCAGGATTCAGTTCTGCTCTGCCTGTCTGCCTGGGCTGTGCCAAAGGCATGGCACTGGCTGCTGCTGCTCCACTTGCTCCTACTGCTGCTGCTCAAACTGCTGCTGCTGCTCCTACTGCTGCTGTTTAAACTGCTGCTGCTCAAACTGCTGCTGCTGTTCCTACTGCTCCTACTGCTGCTACTCTTGTTCCTGCTGCTGCTGCTCCTGCTCAAACTGCTGCTGTTTAAACTGCTGCTGCTCAAACTGCTGCTGCTGTTCCTACTGCTGTTCCTACTGTTCCAGGAGCTCCTGCTCCTGCTGCGCCTGTTCCTGCTGCTGCTACTCTTGTTCCTGCTGCTGCTTCTGCTCTTACTGCTGCTGCTGCTCCTGCTGCTACTCTTGTTCCTGCTGCTGCTGCTCTTGTTCCTGCTGCTGTTGCTGTTGTTCCTGCTGCTCTTGCTCCTGGCTCCTGTTGCTTCTGCTGCTGCTCCTCCTCCTGCTGCTGCTGCGCCAGTGCACAGGGAGTCCCAGTGGAGTCACTCCCCTCTGTGCCCAAAACACCATCAGAAGGAGAGGAACAGGTGGAAAGGAAGGAGCATGCAGGTCTCAGCCATCCCAGTGCTATGATGATCAAGGTGGGGGTGAGGAGGGAGTCTCCAAGGGAAATTTCCCTTCGGCTTGGCCTGAGATCTGCCTCTGTTCCCACTGGTATAAATGGGAGTGACTTTACTGATGATGCCTGTCACATGCATTCAGTTTTGAGATGCCCAAAACCTGTCAGACCCCCTTAATAAAGGGAAGAGTCAGATGTGATCACAGCCTACAGATTACTCCACACAGAAAAACACTAAACCACAGGGAATATTTAATGCAAGGAAAAGTGGCTGACAGAAGAAGCTGGAGGCAAAAACTGTCCCTTTACCTCTGGATTCATTATAGGAGCAGAAACTGGGGAAAGCACAAACCTGTTGACTTGGGCAGCATTTGGTGCCTGTCCATATTATGCTCCATTTCAATAGACTCTTACTGTTTTTTTCCTAACAGAGCAGCAGGAAATCACAGATTCAGACATGCTGTGATCACCACAAAGCCCTAGAGATTAAAATAAATAAACAAATGCAAGGAGCTGCCTTCCTGCAGAGCCTTTGTGCCGGGTGTGAATCAAGGACTGTTTGCCCAGTCTAAGCATTTCCCTCTCATCTGCTGTGCCTGGTGCCAGCCCTGCTGATGCCTCAGCACCTGGGGCTGGCTCCATCTCCCTGCTGCTGACTCCAGTGCTTGTTGTTACGTGTTCTGCCTGCACAGCCAGTTCCCAGGCTGCCTCGCTCAGGTGATCCCGGCCCTGGCTGGACCTGCTCCGCTGCTTTGGGACACTCCCAGCAGCTGAGGCTGCCCAGGGCCCAGAGCACCCAGGAAGGAACTGCCTGGGAGGAAGCAGGGCTGGATCCCAGAGTCTGGAAGGGCTGGGAAGAACCAAACTGCTCCCCAGACCCCTTGGGTGCAAGTACAGACACAAGTTCCTGGGCTTAACCACCTCCTCTTTTCCCTGCCCTAGATACCACCAAGAAAAGAAAGGCAGCACAGACAGACTGATCTTTAGCTCACACTCTGCACAGCCAGCCACAAACCCCTCTGTGCTATCACCACTTGAAGGACTTCCAAACCACGGGCAAGAAATGAATTGAGGCAGTTTTGATCCCTGTGATGGGTCTCACCTGGCCTGTACACCACATTCAGTGGCATCACTGACACCTCTTAGGGTGGGCTGTGAAAAAAATCCTATTTCCAAAATGCCTCAATACACAAAGTTTACAAATCAATTATTTAAAAGAAAATACTTGGCCTAAAAAACAAAAACAAAACCAAAACAAAAAAAAAAAACAACAAAAAAAAGGAAAGAACCTATGCAAACAGACTGCTGATGTTCTGGGAGGGTTGGGTTTAGGAGAGGACAGCAGTGCCTGAGGGAAAATGACTGGAGCAGACATGGTGACAATGAGACATGGAAAGTGTTAGCTTGCTCTCAAGAAAATGTTGTATTTGGTAAATGATCTGGGAAGGGACCTGTCTCCTGGAATATGGTTTGAGGTGTGGGGTTTTTAATTCTGCACTGTGTGATGGAAGGACCAGGCAGTGCCTTCTGATCCTGCTGCAGAGGAAGAACCTGTACGACAGCAGGACACGCTCGTCCTCTCCAGAAGCTGCTTCTGGTGTGCTCATGTTGTGTCCTCAGGGTTGCACTTCTCCTGAGAAGGACCCTGCCAGCCTCACAGGGGTGCAGCAGCTGTAGTTTGGAGGTGTAGCCCCGAGTTTCCTACCTTGGCCAGAACACGTGGCCATGGAATTGAAGAGGGAGCTGCCCAGAGCAGCTGTGGCCACCCCATCCCTGCAAGTGGCCAAGGCCACACTGGACAGAGCCTGAGCAGCCCAGGACAGTGCAAGGTGTCCCTGGCAGGGGGTTGCAGGTGATGGCTGAAGGGCCCTTCCAACCCAAACCATTCCATGGCTGCATGAAAATGGATGCTGGACACCTTCCCACCAACTGCTCTCTCACCAAGCAGGGCTCAGGCACATTCCTCAGAAAGGACAGGGAAATATGGGCAATAACCTGGACCAGACACTTTTTTAGCTACAACTGCCTCTGACAATTCTTATTTTTTTTTCTCTTTCCATTCTTTTGTCTGCATTTCCTGCTGAGCCTCACCATGGTCTCCTTCTCAATGTCCTCTTCAGGCAGTAGGCTCAAAGCCTGGGTTACTGCCAAAATTTCTGAACAAAATTTGTTATGTCTCTTAAAATGCCATATAATGCTCTCAGCCCTTCTCTTTTGGTCATCTGAACAGCTGATCACTCCATGCTAATCATCTGAGAGAATGCCACCCCATTCTTCACTCTGGATGGTCTTATGTGGATCCCAGTCATCATTTAAAAAAGACAGTATCTCTGCCTGCTGCTGGGAGTTTCACTTCAGAAGTTTTGCCCACCAGATGAGAAATCACTTCAATTAATCCATTTTTCACTGAGCTTCCAGAGACTGCAGCTGCACTTTCCATGTTCATACCTGTGGCAGCTGACTCTGCTAAAGTGCTCCAAGAACTCTTCCTGTGTCCCTGGTGAGCAGTGAATGCCCTGAATGCTACAGGCATGTGGCAGGGTGGAACTGGGAGCCTGCACCTCCAACACCCACTGCACACTCACTCATCTCTGCTTACTGGGGCAAGGGATCCCACAGAGCATTCTTTGCTGGAGAATCAGGAAAGTGGCCAGACATTCAGAATATCCAGGAGGTCTTTCTGCAGGCCAGAGGAAGGGAAAAGTGGCAGAAGAATTACATGTTGTAATTTTCTTTGTGGTTACTGAGACACCTGTCAACGTGTCCCATAGTGGCAGCATGTGAACCTGTCAGCCTTAACTGTCCCATGCAGCAAGAGCACAGAGTGGACAGGGAAATCTGAGCTCTGGGGAGTCACCAGCACAAAACCTGATGTTTACAGCAGCTGGAAATGAAATGTCATCCTGCCTGCAAAAGGCATCTCTTAGCAGATTATCTGAATAATCACAGAATCCTTTGGGCTGGAAAAGCACCCTGAGACCCTCGAGCCCAACAGCCCTCCCAGCACTGCCAAGGCCACCACTAACCCAGGTCCCCCAGCAGCACATCTGTGACAGCAATGCTCACACCACATTCACTGCCCTTCAGCCAACCCCTTCCCCTGGGCTTTTATCCAAAAGGCAGCAAGTGTAAGGAAGCCTAAAATAGAGAACTTAAAAAAAAGGAGACAAACAGTGTAAGGTCTGATTTGGAGAAGGAGAACCATGTGCTGCCCTTGACTTTTACTTCCCACACACAGATTTTAGAAATGCACTCATTGATCTCCTCTTCCTCACTAAGACTGTAAAAATCCTGCATGTGGGGCCTGATAAGCAGTCCAGACGTGTCCCATGTAAAATGCAAAGAATTCCAATCCCACAGGGTTTGGTGGTGAATTTCCATTGCTGGGAAAGTTGTGGTTGCCAGAAAAATGACATCTAGAACATGGCTGAATCTGTCCTGAGCCACAACCCTGCTCTGGCACAAGCATCCAGACATTTCCACACTTGCAGAATCTCAGAATCAGAGATTGCTTAGAGTTGGAAAGGACCTTCAAACCCATCTTGTTTCACCCTCTGCCATGGGCAGGGAGACCTTCCAATAGACCAGGTTGCTCCCAGCCCCATCCAGCCGGGCCTTCCAGGCATGGGGGAACAACTTTTCTTTTGAAAAAGAAAACGAGTGAAGAACAAGACTGTTTTTTCCCCCTTAGAATACTCCTATTACCGGGTCACAGCAAATCCAACTCTCTTTCTACCCCTCAAATGTAACTATAAAGTCCCTCTGGTAAATGGGAGTGAGACCAAAATGAAAACAACTTTCTCTGCCTAAAATGCAGGCCCCATGTGCCCATCTAATGGGGTTGGGACACACTGTGCTTTCCTGCCTCCTGATCCAGGGACAACATATGCATAGGGAACTGGTGTTTAGCACTGCTGTCACTGCTCTGGTTTGGGGTAGTTTGCTGTTACTGACCTATTTTTGGCCTGTCGTGCAGCTGAGCTTATTGCAGCTTCCACAAATTAGATGTTTTCAGGAGCAGAAGGATGTGATCAGTACTTCTGTTCCTTCACAGGTGCCTCTTCCCTTTCTAACTGTTCAAGGAGGAGCCAATCCTCAGGCCAGGCAAGATCCATAATTGACCCCTATTGACCTTGGCCAATTTAGAGTGAGCAACACGGAACCATCCTCTTCCTCTGCTCTGCTCTGCTCACACACAGATGCTGAGGGCTGCCAGGCTCACACCTATGGAAGCCCAGCAAGTGCCAGCCCGTGTGTGCCTGTCCACACGCCTGGGTCCGTGCTCTGCCTGTACGTGCAGGGCTGTGCCAGGGCCCGTGGGCTGTGCCGGGGCCCGTGGGCTGTGCCGGGGCCCCTGGGCTGTGCCAGGGCCCGTGGGCTGTCCCAGGGCCCGTGGGCTGTGCCGGGGCCCGTGGGCTGTGCCGGGGTCCCTGGGCTGTGCCGGGGTCCCTGGGCTGTGCCAGGGCCCGTGGGCACACACAGCCCACGTGTGGGGAATGCAGGGCCTGGATGTGCTGGGCCCTCACAGCACATCCCCTCTGCCCCAATCCCCTGAGCACACAGCCCTACAGCAGTCCTGCTCCCAAGAGGAGACCAGCCTGGGCTCTCTTATGGGCAGCTCAGTCAGGCTGCAAGACCCTTCCCAAAGAATGAGGCTGAGTTTGGGAATATCTGCTCCTTAGGGATTTCTCAAAGGGGAAGGGACACAGTTGTGTGAAGTGTTTGATAAGCAGTTTTGATCCGAGGTCAGAAGGGTCCCTTCCCTTGCCATCCCTGACACAGCTGGGACATTCCAGGTCCCTTCCCTCCCCATCCCCAGTCCCTGCTGCCTGCACTGGGACATTCTGGGTCTGTTCCTTTCCCATCCCCAATCCCTGCTGCCTGCACTGGGACATTCCAGGTCCCTTCCCTCACCATCCCCAATCCCTGCTGCCTGCACTGGGACATTCCAGGTCTCTTCCCTCACCATCCCCAGTCCCTGCTGCCTGCACTGGGACATTCCAGGTCTCTTCCCTCACCATCCCCAATCCCTGCTGCCTGCACTGGGACATTCTGAGTCTGTTCCTTTCCCATCCCCAATCCCTGCTGCCTGCACTGGGACATTCCAGGTCCCTTCCCTCACCATCCCCAATCCCTGCTGCCTGCACTGGGACATTCTGAGTCTGTTCCTTTCCCATCCCCAATCCCTGCTGCCTGCACTGGGACATTCCAGGTCCCTTCCCTCACCATCCCCAATCCCTGCTGCCTGCACTGGGACATTCTGAGTCTGTTCCTTTCCCATCCCCAATCCCTGCTGCCTGCACTGGGACATTCCAGGTCCCTTCCCTCACCATCCCAAATCCCTGCTGCCTGCACTGGGACATTCTCTCGCCCCCCTTGCCTCTCTCGTCCCCTCCTGTGTCACTCCCTTCTCGCCATCACGGCGTGGCTGGGAGCTCCAGCCACTGCCCAGAAGCAGCCGCCTCCTGCCCGTGGAGTGCCTGTGAATTCCCTGTCCAGCCTGCCGGGTGCTCAGCCCCTGCCGAGGAGCAGGGCAGGCCCTCCCCAGCCCTTGCCCTCCACCTCACGCAGCCATACGGGCACCCCAGGAGGTACCTGCCCTTCTCCTACCTTTCCAGGGAGGCCGGGCAGGTGGCGGGCAGGTCGTGGGTCACTCTCTGGCTCAGGCGGCCATGCAGGTACCCACGAGGTCTCCACCCTTCTCTACCTTCCCAGGTGAGCCGGGGCAGGTGGTGGGTCACTCTCTGCTCACTTGGACGTGCCTGTAACCTGATTCACCTGGGAGCCAGGCGAGCGAGGCTCCACCCAAGGCAGAGCGGGGGTGAGTAAGAGCGAGAGAAAGGCAAACTCTGGAGAGCTGTTCCCTCCCCAGGCGCGCAGGGAGCCAGAGATAAGGGCTGCGCATTCCTGAGCCGCCGGAGGCCTCTCCCTTCCCGTCTGCCCCGAGCCTGTCAGACCAGCTCGGGACTGGGACTGGGACTGGGGCAGGGCCGGGCCGCAGCCCCTGTGCTGTGCTGTGCCGTGCCGGGCCGTGCCGGGCCTTGGCACGGGCCCCGGGCAGACCTTGGCCGCAGCCCCGCCAGGGCCCCTGGGCGCTCGCCCCAGCTCCCGGGAAGGGCGATTTAGGCTCCTCGGGCACTTGTGCTCTGGGTGCGTTGGGGACAGACAAGCCGCACTCCAGGGCAGGGGCAGCGGGATGGGGACTGTGCCGCCCTGTCCCTGCGAGGCCGTGAGGGGCTCTGACCCCAAGGCCGCGGCCTCCTGTCTGTCCCCATGGCCGCCCCCGCTCCCGAGCCGGGGCCCGCGGGCTGGGAAGGGTTAAGCGAGATTCCCCGCAGCCCCGGGCGTGGCAGCGCCTGCTGCACCTTTCATGTCCCAGCTCGTCCCGCCCGGCAGCCGCCGCCGCCGCGAGGGCCGGGCCCGCGCTGACTCAGCGGGGGTGGGGCGGGCGAGCGGGCCGGGGCTGAGGGCGAGCGGCGGGCGGGAGGGGCGAGCAGCCTAGGCCGGGCTCATCACTGAGGGGCGAACAGCCTATGCGGCACAGCTGGGCTGCCTCCAGCCGGGACAGGCCTGGGCTCCTCATCGCCGAGGGGCCGCAGCCTGTGCCGGCATTGCCGGGCTCCTCATCGCCGAGGGGCCGCGGCCTGTGCCGGCATTGCCGGGCTCCTCATCGCCGAGGGGCCGCAGCCTGTGCCGGCATTGCCGGGCTCCTCATCGCCGAGGGGCCGCAGCCTGTGCCGGTATTGCCGGGCCTCCTCATCGCCGAGGGGCCGCAGCCTGTGCCGGCATTGCCGGGCTCCTCATCGCCGAGGGCCGCGGCCTGCTGGGCCGCCGCTCTGCCGGGCTCCTCATCGCCGAGGGCCGCAGCCCGGCATGCCGCCGGCATCGCCCGGGCTCCTCATCGCTGAGGGGCCGCAGCCTGTGCCGGCACTGCCGGGCTCCTCATCGCCGAGGGGCCGCGGCCTGTGCCGGCTCTGCCGGGCTCCTCATCGCTGAGGGGCCGCAGCCTGTGCCGGCACTGCCGGGCTCCTCATCGCCGAGGGGCCGCAGCCTGTGCCGGCACTGCCGGGCTCCTCATCGCTGGGCTCCTCATCGCTGGGCTCCTCATCGCCGAGGGGCTGCAGCGTGGCCAGAGAAGGGACAGAGCTGGGGAAGAGTCTGGAGCACCATGAGCGGCCGAGGGAGCTGGGTGCTCAGCCTGGAGAAGAGGGGGTTCAGGAGGGGCCTTCTTGCTCCCTACAGCTCCGTTACAGAGTAGGATAGAGCCAGGTGGGGGCCAGGCTCTGCTCCCAGGTAATAAATGACAAGATGAGAGATCATGGCTTCAAGCTGCACCAGAAGAGGTGTAGGTGGGGTATTTGCAAGATTCCTCCAAGAAAGGGCTGTCCAGCCCCGGCACAGCTGCCCACGGCAGTGGTGGAGTCCCCATCCCTGAGGAGATTTAACAGTGGTGTGAATATGGCACCTGGGAACATGGGTCAGTGGTGGTCTTGGGAGTGCTGGGGGAGCAGTTGGACTCAGTGATCATTGAATTGTGGATCAATTTGGGTTGGAAGGGACCTCACACCTCATCCAGTTCCACCTCCCTGCCATGGACTCCTTCCAGTGTCCCCGGGTACTCCAGGCCCCATCCAGCCTGGCCATGAACACTTCTAGGGATGGGGCAGCCACAGCTCCTCTGGGCACCCTGTGCCAGGGCCTCCCCACCCTCACAGGGAGGGATTCCTTCCCAACATCCCCACTAAACTCCCCTCTGGCAGTGGGAAGCCATTCCCCTCTGTCCTGTCACTCCAGGCCCTTGTCTAAAGTCCAGACTCCTGTTGCCCCTTCAGGCTCTGGAATCGAGGTAACAATTCATCAACTGCTTGGCTTCCCTTCCCTCATACAGAACACTTCTGCTCTCTAATGGAGAGTTCTCTTTGTGTACATCTTTGATATATAATACCTCTTCTGTCATGAGACTGCAAAGGATCTGTTTTGAGGCCCCAAAAAATGATCGTGTTGCTGGGAGTGTCATGGTTATGAGATGGCTGTTTAAGGCAGGATCTATCAGACTGAACTCTGGTGACTCCTGCAGAGGTGGCTGCATTAGCACCAGCTCATCTCATGCTCATCCCATAGATCTTGGAATGGTGTCTGTGTACATGGGGGCAAATCAGACCTTCCAGACCAAAAAGATGAGCTGTAGCTGAACCCCACTAGATACAAGGGAGCTACACCATCTACTGAGAGCTCAGATATAAATTTAGATTGGATAAGCAGTGCCCTTGTCTGAAGCTGTGATTCAGAATGAGCTGAACCAATCCTGCCTGTAAGGAAAGACAGTTTCAATATGAGTTTGGAGCTTTTCCCTGTATCCCACTGAAATATGAATTGGTGAAATCCCTCAGAAAGTCAGATTAGTTTTTCTACAAGGTTTCAGTGTAGGGCTTTACAAATCTTTTATCCTTAAATAATGATGACTTGTAGTAAGAGTCTGGAATGAACTGTAAAGGAACTTAAAATGTTTGTGAATTTTGGCTTTCAGATTCAGCCAGCAAGGACCTGTGTGAGTTATTCCGAGATGTTATTATGTGAAGGAAATCCCAGTGAAAACACACTGGCCTTCACAGTTTGTGGTCAGAGCTACCCCCTACACTACTGTTTCAGCCTTTATCTCACACCAGTTTAATCTGCTTCTTTAAGTCTCATAACCCTTATTTGACTAAAGTACTTCTCAGTAACATAAATGCAATTATCACCTTTCAGTCTTCTCACTATTAAATAGAACACATTTTAAACCTCTCATTTTCTCTTTTCCCCAGGTATTTGTGGACCTTTTCTGTTCCAGCTTTTCAAAACTACCTTTCAAATCAGAATATCAAACAGGGAGCTTTTGCTTTCAGTTTCACTATTGCTGTATACACAAATGCATCACCAACATTTTATTTATTATTCTCCTGACCCAATTTCTTTTGCACTCCAGAGTGAATATTACCTGGAATTGCTGATTTTAAAACTATTCCTAATGGAATAAAAATGCCTGCATCCTTCCACTTGAGAATTAGTAATAAGGCTTTGTGGCTTTTCTACTCTGAATGTTGGTTGTGTTTATTTTCCTGGATTATTTCCAAGATAATACTAGTTATTTTAGAGAATCTTCTTTCACTGTAAATGCAATGTACATGTGTAAGTGGTGTTTGTTTGGTTTCATGAATTACAATGTGTTTGCATTGTTACACTGGATTAGGGCAGTAATCTGGGTAATTAGTGTTTGTCACCAGTGTTTTCCCAGGCTCCCTGTGCCAAGGGCCTGCAAACAAGGGACACTGGTGTCCCAGATTGATGATGTCTGGATTAAAACAAAGCCTGTGCAATGAGTGAGACCTAATTTCAGACTGCAGTAGGTGCTTCTGCTGGGACTGCAGCTCTTGGAGCAAGCACAGCATGGGAGCAAACACCCCAAGCAGCAGGGCAGCAGCAGGAGTGAACAGCCTGAAAGGATGGGCAGCAGGAAGTGAACAGCCTGAGCAGCAGCACAGAGTGAACAGCCTGAGCAGCAGCAGGAGAGAACAGCCTGAAATGAAGGGCAGGAGCAGGAAGTGAACAGCAGCTGAGAACAGCCTGAGCAGCAGCAGGGACTGAACAGCCTGAGCAGCAGCAGGGAGTGAACAGCCTGAGCAGCAGCACAGAGTGAACAGCCTGAGCAGCAGCAGCACAGAGTGAACAGCCTGAGCAGCAGCAGCACAGAGTGAACAGCCTGAGCAGCAGCAGAGAGTGAACAGCCTGAGCAGCAGCAGCAGGGAGTGAACAGCCTGAGCAGCAGCAGCAGCAGCAGGTGAACAGCCTGAGCAGCAGCAGCAACAGCCTGAGTGAACAGCCTGAGCAGCAGCAGCAGGGAGTGAACAGCCTGAGCAGCAGCAGCAGAGTGAACAGCCTGAGCAGCAGCAGGAGTGAACAGCCTGAGCAGCAGCAGCACAGAGTGAACAGCCTGAGCAGCAGCACAGAGTGAACAGCCTGAGCAGCAGCACAGAGTGAACAGCCTGAGCAGCAGCAGGAGAGTGAACAGCCTGAGCAGCAGCAGGAGTGAACAGCCTGAGCAGCAGCAGCAGGGAGTGAACAGCCTGAGCAGCAGCACAGAGTGAACAGCCTGAGCAGCAGCAGGGAGTGAACAGCCTGAGCAGCAGCACAGAGTGAACAGCCTGAGCAGCAGCAGCACAGAGTGAACAGCCTGAGCAGCAGGAGTGAACAGCCTGAGCAGCAGCAGCAGAGTGAACAGCCTGAGCAGCAGCAGGGGGAGTGAACAGCCTGAGCAGCAGCACAGAGTGAACAGCCTGAGCAGCAGCAGGAGTGAACAGCCTGAGCAGCAGCAGCACAGAGTGAACAGCCTGAGCAGCAGCAGGGAGTGAACAGCCTGAGCAGCAGCACAGAGTGAACAGCCTGAGCAGCAGCAGCAGGGAGTGAACAGCCTGAGCAGCAGCAGGGAGTGAACAGCCTGAGCAGCAGCAGGAGTGAACAGCCTGAGCAGCAGCAGGGAGTGAACAGCCTGAGCAGCAGCAGGGAGTGAACAGCCTGAGCAGCAGCAGCACAGAGTGAACAGCCTGAGCAGCAGCAGCAGGGAGTGAACAGCCTGAGCAGCAGCAGCAGAGTGAACAGCCTGAGCAGCAGCACAGAGTGAACAGCCTGAGCAGCAGCACAGGGAGTGAACAGCCTGAGCAGCAGCAGCACAGAGTGAACAGCCTGAGCAGCAGCAGGGAGTGAACAGCCTGAGCAGCAGCAGCAGGAGTGAACAGCCTGAGCAGCAGCAGGAGTGAACAGCCTGAGCAGCAGCAGGGAGTGAACAGCCTGAGCAGCAGCACAGAGTGAACAGCCTGAGCAGCAGCAGCACAGAGTGAACAGCCTGAGCAGCTGGGCAGCAGCAAGGAGAGCTGTCCTACAATTCTCCACAAGAACCAACACAGCCCATGTGTGTCAGACAGGTCATGCTGGGGTACTGCTGTGGCCCAGTTTTGGCAACAGCCTGAACAGGAGCACTGGGAGGGGTCTCAGCACTGATCAAGAGGGGATTGAACAAATTTGTGTCCTCAAGTGCCACAGAAATCAACACACACGGGGATATGGCTCTCAAGCACATGGTTCAGTGGTGAATGTGCTGGGGCTGGTGGTTGGTCTTGATGCTCTTACAGGTCTATTGTGACTGTAATGATTTTGTGATTCCGTGATTTTAAAACTGAAATAATGGAAATCTAACCTGATGGGTGCTTGGCTTCTGGTAGGTTTAGATGGGACACTGGCAGGAAGTTCTCCTCTGTGAGGGTGGTGAGGCCCTCGCACAGGTTGTGCAGAGAACTGCCCCATCCCTGGAAGTGTCCAAGGCAAGGTTGGGCAGGGCTGGGAGCAACCTGGAATAGTGGAAGGCAGCCCTGCCTGTGGCAGGGGGTGGGACTGGATGGGCTTTGAGGTCCCTTCCCACCCAAATAATTTCATGATTGTGTGATGACCACAACTGGCCCCTGGCTCCATCCACCAGGGAACCGGTGGCCCGTGTAATCACTGACAGAATGCAAGGAACAGACACATTACCTGCCCCAAAGGCACCACGAGCAGAGACAAGGTAATCTGGAGAACAGGAACTCATTCCAGTCACTCCTTTAGCAGTGCAGATCCACAGGCTCTTTGATAATGGAGGAGAAGGTGGTGAATCTTCCCCTTGACTCCACACTGGTGACTCATCCCAGCTGCCACTCTGGGTTTGATCTGTTCAGGCTCTGCATTTGTACATATCAGATTATCTGGGTTAAGTGCAGCTTTGCTTTCACCCTTTGTCTGTCTGCTCTGAAGCTGTTTAACGTGATCTGCCTGTTTTTATGCCAGCTCAGTTTCAAGGAGTCCCAGGCACTGAGTGGCACTGAGCTGATTTTTCCTGCAGTGACCACAGGTCACTCAAATCACAGGTGCCTAATCCAATTCCCACCCCCTGCTGTGCTGACAGAATTGGAAAAGTCACGAGTCATCCCCCTCTAGTTCTTCACACTGACTTTTTATTGTAGAAGACTGTGGAGAAATCCCACATTATTCTAAGGAGCAGAACCAACATCTGAATGGAACTCTGGGAGTGGGAACAGGAATGTGGTCTTGCACAGTTTCACTCTTAGAAGCTGTTTGCTTTTTTAAAAAAACTGCCTTCAATTAATGGGGCTGATGGAGAATAATCTGCAAAGAATCAATGTTATATTTATACAGCAGCATTGTTTGGGTAGCAAGTTGTTGTGAGGGTTTGCTTTTTTGTTTACCTGTGTTCAGCCCTGATGGCCATCCTTTCCTTCTGGGGAAAAACCCAGGAAGGGTCTGTGAGCTAAGGAAGGATCCCTGGGATCAGGTCACCCGGCCTTAACCTCACTGAGCACACTGGAGGGTTCCCTGTGCAGACAGGGGGATTCAGAACATCCAGTATGACCTGATGAAGAGAAAAATGCAGACCTGCTTGGCTGGGCCAGTTAATGGTCCCCCACAGCAACAAGGACATCCAGAGGCAGAGCTCATCCCTGCACTGGCAGAGCCTCTATCTTCAGCAGTCATGGGAGACACATTTTAATTTCTAGTCCAGACTCGTCACAGTCTGAAACTTCCTTATGAGGGGACGAGGTGCAGACACCGATCTCTCCTCTGGGTCACCAGTGACAGGATCCAAGGGAATGGCCTCAAGTTGTGTCAGGGGAGGGTTAGGTTGGAAATCAGAAAAAGGTTCTTCACCCAGAGAGTGGCTGGGCACTGGAAGGGGTTCCCCAGAGCTGTGGTCACAGCGCCGAGCCCGACAGAGCTCGGGAGCTGTTTGGACAATGCACTCTGGCACATGGTGCGAGCCTTGGGGACAGCAGCTGGGCTCGGTGACCCGTGCGGCCCGTGCCAGCTCAGCTTACTCTGGGATTCCGTGATCCGCGCAAACCAGTGCTGCAGCGTGTAGAGAAGGCAAGCGAGATTTTGCTGTCAGGTGCACTGGGTGTCTCCTCTGTCCTCCCTGAAGAGAAACAGCCTCACTGCACAGCGGGTCCCGACTTAGAATGCTGGTTTGAAGTTACTAAATCATTCACCACAGCTGCAGGTAAATGGTTTCTGCAGGCAGAGAACTGCACCTTTCACTGGCGGGGCGCGGCACGGCCCTGAGCCGCGCCCGGAACCGCTCCAGGATCCCCGCCCGGGATCCTCCCGCCCTCGCCGGGCTCGGCCCGGGCCGGGCGCGCGCGTCACGGTGCGTCACAGCGACGTCATCGGGGAGCGTCAGCGCGCAGCGTCACGGTGCGTCACAGCAACGTCATCGGGGAGCGTCAGCGCGCGGCATCACGTGACAGCGTCATCTGACAGGGCCGCGCTCTCGCTATTTCCGGTCTTGGCCCGGCCGCGCTGCTCCCGCCCGGTCCGGGTCCGCTCCGGTCCGGCGCGCTGCTGCCGCCCGCTCTGGATCCGCTCCGGGTCCGCTCCCGGCCCGGCCGCGCTGCTCCGCCCGCTTCGGGTCCCGCTCCCGGCCCGGCCGCGCTGCTCCCGCCCGCTCCGGGTCCGCTCCCGGCCCGGTTCGGCCGCGCTGCTCCCGCCCGCTCCGGGTCCCGCTCCCGGCCCGGCCGCGCTGCTCCCGCCCGCTTCGGGTCCCGCTCCCGGCCCGGCCGCGCTCCCGCCCGCTCCGGGTCCCGCTCCCGGCCCGGCCGCGCTGCTCCCGCCCGCTCCGGGTCCGCTCCCGGCCCGGCCGCGCTGCTCCCGCCCGCTTCGGGTCCCGCTCCCGGCCCGGCCGCGCTGCTCCCGCCCGCTCCAGGTCCGCTCCCGGCCCGGTCCGGCCGCGCTGCTCCCGCCCGCTCCGGGTCCCGCTCCCGGCCCGGCCGCGCTGCTCCCGCCCGCTTCGGGTCCCGCTCCCGGCCCGGCCGCGCTGCTCCCGCCCGCTTCGGGTCCCGCTCCCGGCCCGGCCGCGCTGCTCCCGCCCGCTCCGGGTCCGCTCCCGGCCCGGTCCGGCCGCGCTGCTCCCGCCCGCTCCGGGTCCGCTCCCGCCCGCTCCGGGTCCGCTCCCGGCCCGGCCCGGCCGCGCTGCTGCCGCCCGCTCTGGGTCCGCTCCCGGCCCGGTCCGGCCGGGCTGCTCCCGCCCGCTCCGCGTCCGCTCCCGGCCCGGCCGCGCTGCTCCCGCCCGCTCTGGGATCGCTCCCGGCCCGGCCCGGCCGCGCTGCTCCCGCCCGCTCCGGGTCCGCTCCCGGCCGGCCCGGCCGCGCTGCTCCCGCTCGCTCCGGGTCCGCTCCCGGCCCGGCCCGGTCCGGTCCGGTCCCTGCACAGCCAGGCCCCGGCCCGGTGCCGGACACGCAGTCGTTGCTCAGCCACACGCGGCCGGTGCCCGCCCAGCCCGGCTCTTCCCAGCTGGAGCACCAGCACGGTTAATACACGGGGCGCTGTGGTGCACCGGGACACTGACACTGAAGTCAGTGAGGTGGCTTTGCCCAAGGCCCAGAGATGGGCAGAGCAGGCTTTGGTGCTGGTGCAGTGGTAGCTGTGGCACGGGAGGCCCTGCTGTGCTCCATGAGTGTCACTAATGGTGACGGTCAGCACAGAATCAGCAAAAGCTGCACCTAACAGCAGCAAAAGTGGCACTGAGTTACCTCCAGCTGTGTCCAGGAGCAGCTGCTGGGCAAGACTGGAATCCAACATTCTCCAGCCTCAGGTTATCCCAGGTGTTCCAGGTTTGTCAGAGCTGAGAAACAGGTAAGTTTGTTCTGGTTTGCAGCTTCCATGACAGCCCCTGCTTTCTGCTGGCAGCCCGTCCTTGAAGAGAATCCTACAGTTATTCCAGGCCTGCTGTTATTTATATATGGAGGGAAATGCAGGGAAGGAACAACACTGCCATCCCTCACCTCTCCTCCCAATACCAGACAGGACTGACTCCTGAAACCAGGAGAGTTGTTCAGCAGGGTCAGAGGGGTAGGCTGTGCAGGTTCACACCTGGAGCTGGGCCCAGGTGTGACATTTCCTACCCCTCCATGTCCCAGAGCCCATCTGGGAGTCGCTGCTGCTGCTCCAGGCAGCTGCAGGAGTGTTTCTTGCACACCTCCCAGCCCAGCCAGCTGTGCTCTGCTCTTTGCCTGTGCAGCCTTGGAGATCTTTGCACTCTCCCTGTATAATGAACTGGGTTATATCTGTTCCTCTGTATATAAAAATCATAGAATCATAGCATGGTTGGGCTTGGAAGGAGTCTTAAAGATCATCTAGTTCCAACCCTACATGAATAATCCCTAAATAAATATCCCTAAATAAACAATTTCCATAGATGATGTGTCTGTTTTTTTTGTCTGAAGGGATAACTACTTCCCATTACCTAGCCAGGGTTCAGTTGTGGTGGGCAAATTATACCCACTAAGAGAGAAACCTGGTAGTAAACCTGGCCCTGGAAACCACGTGGGGAGAGAACAGACATTAAATGCACAGAGCCTGTGTGAGGCTTGCAGCTCAGACTCCTGAACCTGACCAAGGACAAGCTGTACCTGTCACACAGGTGGAAGAGTGAGGCTGAGGTCTGGCACTACCCTGGCTCTAGGAAAAGGAAATCCACCCTCCTGAGACTGCTCCTCCTTCCCTGGGCTGGCACAGCATGGTGCCCATCCATTCAACCAGACTCAGGCAAACCTGACTGAGCTACAGGAAATGGGGTTGGTTTTTAGCTGTCAAACTATTTTAAAAACTTTAATAATGTAAACAAAATAGTGTTGGGGTTTTTGGAGTTTTTTTTAAACACATGTAAGCCAAGTAAGGAAAGCCAAGGCACTGAAGATCGTGCTGGTATCACTGTGTTTCACATTGGTTTTTTTCCCATTCCTGAATACTGATACTCTCACAGCTGGCAGGAATTTGGGCGTGCACTAAGAAGCAGGAGCACCTTTCCTGGATTATGTGGGAATACCCATCACCCAAGTGCTGACACTGGAATTGCAGACTTCACACAGGGCAAACCACTGTGACTAAAGGCTCTAAAATGTAAAGTAAACTTTATTATCCTTGAACCACAAAATAGATTTCTTTGGTTGTACAAATTTCACTAGTTACAGTCTTGATGCGCTAATTTTCCCTCGGAGTCTCTTGGGAGAGAACAGGAGAGAATCCAGAGCCTGGCACCAGGTACCGCACAGGGAAAGGAGAGAAGAATCACAAGTTAGTCACCAAAACCCAGCCAGGATTGTTTCCAAAACTGCTGTTGTTAAAAAGCAAATGCTAAAATTAGATTTAAAAAGGAAAAGCTCAAATTGCTGATGATGGAAGCAGCTGCAGCTGCAGTGTGAGATTATCAGAGTTCCCCCTTCACAAGTCTGTAAAATCAAAACATACAGAGTCAGTTAAAATGATCCGCTGGATTTTGGCATGAAAGGAGAGGCTCAACTAAAAAACTGCACCCAAAAAACTGCATCCAGCTCTTTCCTTCAGCAAATGTACAAGCAGATGTGCCTGTCACTGCCCAGCCACTGTGAGGCTCGAGGTCCAGCCCTGCTTTTACTGGGGAGTCAGAGAGCACCAATGGACAGGGAATGGGATTGTGCCGAGCCTGGACCTTCCTCACGGTCAGAGGCAGTGAAAAAACCAGAAGGGTTGTTTCCCCTCCCTGGTGGCAGCAGAGGCTGATGGCAGAGCTGGGAGCAGCAGCTGTGACCTCCACACCTGCAGAGCTCACACGATACAGAACCTGCTCACAGCCCTTGTGTGGAAACCAGGACTCACACCCCACTCATTTCTCATTTTCCCTTTTCCCTCCTGCGTGGGCAAACGTGCATTTTCCATGTCCTCGTGGAAAGGGGCCTGAAGCCAACGAGCTGGCAAAGTGGAACTGTGTAGTTATTGCAAGGCACAGGCCAGCCCCATCCTGCCCCTGGTGCTCCCTGCCAGCCACAGCAGTGCAGCCCTGCCTCCCTGTCCCCCTGCAGCCAGCGAGGTCACTGTCACTCCCCAGCAGTGATCCCTGTCCCCCTGCAGCCAGCGAGGTCACTGTCACTCCCCAGCAGTGATCCCTGTCACCCTGCAGCCAGCGAGGTCACTGTCACTCCCCAGCAGTGATCCCTGTCCCCCTGTCACTGTCACTCCCCAGCAGTGATCCCTGTCCCCTGCAGCCAGCGAGGTCACTGTCACTCCCCAGCAGTGACCCCTGTCCCCCTGCAGCCAGCGAGGTCACTGTCACTCCCCAGCAGTGATCCCTGTCCCCCTGCAGCCAGCGAGGTCACTGTCACTCCCCAGCAGTGATCCCTGTCCCCCTGCAGCCAGCGAGGTCACTGTCACTCCCCAGCAGTGACCCCTGTCCCCCTGCAGCCAGCGAGGTCACTGTCACTCCCCAGCAGTGATCCCTGTCCCCTGCAGCCAGCGAGGTCACTGTCACTCCCCAGCAGCGTCTCCCACGTGCAAGATCCTGTAACTCCCACCCTGCCCCCAGCAATGCCACGTTCTACCCACCCCCATTCCTGAACTCTACCCACTAAGGTACCTGCTGTCACACCTGTCACCTGTCCTACCCACGTGTGCTGCTCCCCGCTGCTGCCACACCCCCCCACCCCCTGCTACGGCTCTGGGCTCCATCCCATTGCTGCCCCAGTGCTGCAGGACACACTCCCCTCCCCAGGGCTGCCCTGGGCTGGCCACACCCTGTGTGACCAGGGCGACGTCACCACCCAGGGAGGGACCTGTCCCCAGGTGTGCCAGCAGGACAGGTGGCAGAGCTGGCTCTGGTTTCCTGGAGCACAGAGTGCCAGTGGCAGAGGGAGGCACTTTGCTGGAATTCTGGTGGGGTTTTTTTCTTTTTTTCCTTCTTTTTGCCTCCAAGCTTCCCATTCCCAAACACTCCCCAAGGGAAGTGAGGTGACACAGTGCAGGAGGTGGGAGGAGATGCTTTTTGGCAAAAGACTGGAAATTAAATAGGAGTAAAGGCAAGCTGGGCCTTCCTCCTGATCCCACCAGAGGAGAAGCTCCTTTTAACCACTACAAAACCCAAGCTGAGGCAGTAACAGCTGGAGCCCAACACACTCTCACACTCCTACATTCTCCCTGTCCTACCCTTCCCCACACACAATATTTACAGGCTAACAAGCTGCCCACTGTCCTGGCCACCCCTCCTCTCCCCCTGCCAGCAGTCAGTCCAGTGTTGTCCCAGTTTTGGGATGTGCCCCAGTGCACTGTTGGGTGAGAAACGAGGGCGGTTCACAGCCTCAGAGGAGTCAGCTGGCCACAGGGCCAGGGAAGCCCAGGTCCCATCCAGTCTGCAGCAGGGGCAGCCTGGGGCTGTCCCTGAGCACGGGGGCTGTGCCAGGCCGTGCCTTGCCCAGTGTCACCTATGTGGGGACAGCGGCCTCCAGGCTGCGCCGGCCGTGCCGGAGCTTGCGCTTGCTGCTGAACAAGGCCCCGTCCTCCAGGGCTGGGGGCGCTGCTGCCGCTGCCGCTGCCGCTGCTGCCGCCTGCCGGGCTCCCAGCGCCGCCTCCTCCTCCTCTCTGGCTGCCCGTCCTGCTCCCGGGGAACTGCAACGACACGAGAGGCTGAGAGCTGAGCCAGAGCCCTGGGGAGCTGGGGCAGATCCTGGGATGGGATCCTGGGATGGGATCCTGCCTTGGGATCCTGCCTGGGAGCCAGGGCTGAGCCAGAGCTCTGGGGAGCTGGGGCAGAGCTGGGATGGGATCCTGGGATGGGATCCAGGGCTGGGCCAGAGCTGGGATGGGATCCTGCCTGGGGATGGAATCCTGCCTGGGAGCCAGGGCTGCCCAGAGCTGGGATGGAATCCTGCGGCTCTGATGGAAGGTGTCCCTGCTCTGATGGAAGGTGTCCCTGCTCTGATGGAAGGTGTCCCTGCTCACTGGGACTGGGTGATCTGGGAAGGCCCTTCCCAGCCAAACCCTTGTGTGATTCTGGCAGCACACAGCTGGCACAGCTAATGCAGATGCTGATGCTCTCACAGGATGACAGACTGCTTTGTGTAGGAAAGAACCCTGAAGCTCATCCCAGGGACACATTCCACTAGATCAGGTTGCTCCAGGCCCTGTCCAAGCCGGCCCTGAACACTTCCAGGGGGTGTTCCAGGGCATTCCCAGGTGCCAGCTCTGGGGCAGCACTGGGCTCAGTAACTCACAGTAACCCTGCCCAGAGTTCCTGGTGAGCTGCAGCTCATGCTGCCACTGTGGGTCCTGGGAAGGAAGTGCCATGTGTGAGAAGACTCCTGCCTCTAACAGCCATCTGAGCATGACTGCAAGTGCCAAGCTGTATCAAACACCAAGTGTCCTGAAGTGCTCCTGCTCTCCAGACCATGGATTCCCCCTGGCTGGGGTCTGGAGGGGGCTGAGGGGTCCCTCTGCCAGGGAGGGGGGAGCATCTTTGGTCACAGACTGGCCCAGCTGGTCAGGAGGGCTTTACACCTGCAGGCCCCACAGAGGCAGGGTGGGACAGCTCCTCAGGAGCTGGAATGGCAGATCCAGACCCTGGGGAAGGACAGGGCAGGGAGGTGAGGGTCACCCTCTGTGGCAGTGCCCAGCTGGATGCAGGGAGCTGCACCTGAGAGGCTGCAGGAGCTGAGCAGAGCTCAGAGGTCAGCACTGCAGGGACAGGTGACACTCCTGACCAGCCTGCAGGGACAGGTGACACTCCTGAGCAGACTGCAGGCACAGGTGACACTCCTGACCTGACTGCAGGCACAGGTGACACTCCTGAGCAGACTGCAGGCACAGGTGACACTCCTGACCTGACTGCAGGGACAGGTGACATTTCTGAGCAGACTGCAGGGACAGGTGACACTCCTGACCTGACTGCAGGCACAGGTGACACTCCTGAGCAGACTGCAGGCACAGGTGACACTCCTGACCTGACTGCAGGGACAGGTGACACTCCTGAGCAGGAGGACTCAGGGGGTGAGATCTCCACAGCCACCTCACACTCACACTCACACTCCCACTCCCACTCCCAGCCCTGGTCCTCGGGGTGAGCCCAACCAGCCCAGGGTGTGTGGGAAGGAGAGCCCAGCAGGGCACAGGCAATCCCTGAGCCCCAGGTGCAGATGGGCTCTGGGAAACCCCTCTGCAGCCTCTGGATGCAGCACAGAACCCCAAAGAGATGCATGAAGGTGTGTCAGCTCTGAGCAGGCTCTGTGAGCTCAGCTGGGCAGGGCCACACACAGGGCTCTGCCATGGCAGCCACTCCCCCTTGTTCTGTCACCAAAGTCCCCCTCTGGGCTCCCCAGAGCCTCCCCCTGGGCAGGCTGAGCACTGCCAGCCCTCCCAGCAGCTGGGCTTTGGGGGCAGGTGACTGATCTCAGACAGGGCACATGGACATGAAATTCCAGCCTGGGGGTTGGGGGTGGGGAGGAAATCCCATGGCTCAGAGTCCCTTTTGTCCCTCCCAGGCCAAAGGAGCCCCAGACATGCAGGATTAGTGATCCCCACACAGCACACTGAGCTTTAAAACACCTGGATTGTAACCTGGGAAAAGCTCTGCTGAGACAAGCCTGGGGGGCAGAGAAGGGGTGACAGCCCAGGGAAAGGGCAGCAAGGAGCTGCCACAGGAGCCAGGATTGCACCTGGGGCAGGATCCTGCAGCTGAGGAGGAGGAGGGATGAAGGCTGTGCCAGGGGGTCAAATGAAGCTCAACTGGAACAAAGTGCATCATGATCCATACAGCTGAGGGGTAAAATGACATGGGAGGAGCAATTCACTGCAGATGTGAATAGATTCAAGAGGAAAGAACTCTAAAATCAAAGCCTTTGTCTTAGAAAGTGCAAACTCACTGGTGGCAGCAGCCTGCAGCAATTCTGGAAGGAACTCCTTTGTGCATTCCTTCTTTGTGTCCTTTTCTGGCACTGCCAGTGGCTCCATCACACCCCAGGTCAGCCAGAACCTCGTGCTGACTCACTAAATTCATTTTTACACTACTGGATGATGCTAAAGCTCAAATAAAGGAATAGAATCCTGATTGCATAAAGGAAATGCACCATCCCTGAATGGCTGTGCAGGCACTGGCAGAGATTTCTGCACACACTGACAACTCCCCAGCAATGCCATTGCACTCAGAGGCTCAGGTGTGGGAAAAGATGGGAGAACACAACTCAGAAATCCTCTCCTCCTGCACAAACTGCAGCCAGTCCTGCTCCCCTCCTCTGCCTCAGGCCCAGATGGGAGTGGGAATTATTCCCACTAAGAGGAAGCAGGGTTTGCCAGCCTGGAGAGAAGGGAACTGCTGCTCCACTGGCTGATGTGACTGGCACAGACAGGGCAGTGAGACACAAGGAAACAATTAAAGTAAATAAAAATAAGTAAATAAATAAAGTAAATAAAATGCCTCATTGTGGAACTTGATATCACCACACTCCATGGAAGATTTAAAAAATCTGGACATTTTTACAGAGGCTCATTCCATTGCTGATGCAGACACAACACCTGGTTCAAGGCATGCCCCCACAACAGCTGAGCCCAGAAAATCGAGAATATTCATCTAGACAAGCTCATTTTCCCTTTTTCTTATGGTCTTACCCTAAGAACCAACTTGCAGCCAAAGAGGATCCTGGTGTATCCTGAACCAGTGCAGGCCTCACCTGTGTGTTTCCCATCCTGGGAGAATCAGAAAACACTGGAGGAAAGCACAGGCACTGCCACAGGTATGAATGCAGAGACTGCAGCTCTGGGAAATGCTGGCAAAGAGCCTGGGAAATGCAAGGCTGGAGGAGAAAAGGATGGATGCAAGTCTTTGGAGTAGTGGTGGCTAAAAAGGCTGGACAGGGATAAATTAAAGCCAAAGAGGGCAGAGAGAGCCCGTGTGGCTCCTGTGAGTGACAGCTGCAAAGTTCATTAACCAGCAGCAATTAGAACAAGCTGAAGGATGAGGAGGCTCCAGACAGCCCAGACCACGGGGACAAAAGCAGCTCCTCCCATCCCAGCAGCAGATTTGCAGCCACAGGAGCAGCACACCATCACCAGGGGAATTCTGGAACCTGAGGGCTCCAGGTGATCTGGAAAAGTTCCCCATAACTCCATACACTGCTTGGTGCCAGCCTAACAATGCTGCTCTGCAGCTCAGGAGCTCCATGGCCCCATGGAAACCCTGAATGAAGGGTTTTAAATCCATTTAGGAGATGATGACCATGAAGTCAGCAGAGAGTGGAAGGAGCTGTTTCTGCATGGACAGGAGTGTGCTGGGAGGAGGGAGATGCCAACACTTTCCTGCAGCTGCATTTTCTGAGAGTTCCTGACACAATGGTTTGTGCTAGCACACAGTGAAAGACTTGCTGTGAGTCAGAAAGCCACAATGCCATGATCCAGGACAATCCTGAGAGTGCTGCACTGCCTGGAGAGTGAGATGGGTGGGGTGGGATGCATATAGGGATGGGATGCAGGGATGGGATGCAGGGATGGGATGCAGGGATGGGATGCAGGGATGGGATGCAGGGATGGGATGCAGGGATGGGATGCAGGGATGGGATGCAGGGATGGGATGCAGGGATGGGATGGGATGCAGGGATGGGATGCAGGGATGGGATGCAGGGATGGGATGCAGGGATGGGATGCAGGGATGGGATGCAGGGATGGGATGCAGGGATGGGATACAGGGATGGGATACAGGGATGGGATGCAGGGATGGGATGCAGGGATGGGATGCAGGGATGGGATGCAGGGATGGGATGCAGGGATGGGATGCAGGGATGGGATGCAGGGATGGGATGCAGGGATGGGATGCAGGGATGGGATGCAGGGATGGGATGCAGGGATGGGATGCGGGATGGGATGCAGGGATGGGATACAGGGATGGGATACAGGGATGGGATGGGATACAGGGATGGGATGGGATACAGGGATGGGATGGGATACAGGGATGGGATGGGATACAGGGATGGGGGCTCTGACAAACCAGGAGAGCTCAGTGCCAGCCTCTGCAGATGCTGTGGGACAACCTGCTGCTGTTTCTGTGCCTCACAGATCCCAGGGATTGAAGCATGACCTAAGGACCAAGGGCTGGCTCTCCATGAGCACCACACTCTCCTTTCTGCCTCATCCCATTGGAGGGCCCAAGGGAGCAGCAGGTGAGGTGTGACTGCCCCAGGCAGCAGCTGGCATTTCCCAGAGCTCTGTTCCCTGCACTGGCTGAACAAACAGCTCCAGAGAATAACCCAGAATAAAGCTCAGAGGATGACTCTGAGGGATGAAGAACAGATCCTGTTCTCAGTTTGTGTTGGGTCCTACAGCAGAAGCTCCTCCTGGAAACAGCTCAGCCATGGGCCAGCTGTCTGGGATGCAGCCCAGACTGAATTTGTCAAGATAAAAGGAACTGTTTGGGGTTTTTTTGGTTTTGTTTTTTTTCAAATAAAGGGGTGAAACATGCAGAATGGGTAGAAGCAAACCAGCACCATTGGAGGCAACAGGAGTGTTCCTAGAGAGCAGCTCCATGGTGCTGCTCCATGGAGCCAGCTGGGTGAGAGTCAGCTGTCTGTCTGTCTGTCTGTGCCAGCTGGGGACAGACAGACACTGTCACATCTCAGCTGGGACAGGCAGACACTGTCACATCTCAGCTGGGACAGACAGACACTGTCACATCTCAGCTGTCTGTCCCAGCTGGGGACAGACAGACACTTCAAACCTCCCCTGCCACATCCTCCTGCCACTCTGCTCCAGGACACAAAACTGGAGAAAACCAGGCATGCTTGTAACACACCACACTGGGAAAATGAGTTCTCAGTTAGTCACTGAAGCACAATGCAAATATCCTACCCCAAATGGAGGTGGAGAGGGCAGGGTTTTCACTCTAGAACAGACAGAACATGACATTGCTTCCTGGAGAGGTGCCCAGGGTGGTCCCACAAGGCCAAGGAACCCTCTAGAACCACAGCAGGGAGGGTGGCACAGCCAGACTTACCTGAGCTGTTCCTGTCATCCACGAATCTGAGGTCATCAGCTGCATCAGGGGACTGCAAGGGAAGAGCAGATGTGATCACTGAGCCCTGTGAGCCAGCAATTGCCCAGCTGCACCTGCCCACAGCCTGCACAGGACCTGTGCCCTCACAGGATGCACAGAATGCACAGAATTCACTGGCCCTGCCACAGGGGGGACATGGCCAGAGGCTCCAGGGATTCCTGAGTCCAGCATCCCCTGCCTGGCCTGTGTGCAGGAGGAGAGGCAGCAACACAAAAGGCAGAAAGTGTGAGGTGTGAAGAAAAAGGCTTCAAGCTGCAAGAGGGGAGATTTTTGTTGGATATGAGAGAAATCTTTCCCTGTGAGTGGGCAGGGCTGGCACAGGTGCCCAGAGCAGCCCCTGGATCCCTGGCAGTGCCCCAGGCCAGGCTGGACACTGGGGCTGGGAGCAGTGGGACAGGGGAAGGTGTCCCTGCCCTGGCAGGGATGAGCTTTAAGGTCCCTCCAAACCCAGACCATGCCAGGATTCTGGGATCTCCTGCACTGCTGAGAGATCTGGAGGTGCAGCCTCCTTTGCAGGCACCTTCTCAGCTCTGTGGAGGCCCAGTGCTGCACCTGGGGTGGCCTGGAGCTGCCAGGGGGCTCCAGCAGCCACCCCCCAACTCTCCTGGAACACAACCTGGGAGGGCACAGCCCAAAGGAAGGCACTCCAAGGAAATGAGGAATGACTTCCAGGAGCAGAGCAATGCCACAGGGGACAGGTGTCAGTGGAGAACAGACACCAAAGAGAGCAAAACTGCCTGAGAATCCCCAAAGTGCAGCTGTGCCACAGCCAGAGTCTGTGGAGTGACACACCCTGGGCTGGCATCTCTGTGCCCCACACTGAGGTGAAGCCCAGTGTGGCCCTGCTTGCTGGGGTATCTGCTGCATGGTGTGTATATAAAACTAAACACCCACCTGAACCCACTCAGGCACAGGTAACTGCCCCATGGTGTGTATATAAAACTAAACTCCCACCTGAACCCACTCAGGCACAGGTAACTGCCCCATGGTGTGTATATAAAACTAAACACCCACCTGAACCCACTCAGGCACAGGTAACTGCCCCATGGTGTGTATATAAAACTAAACACTCACCTGAACCCACTCAGACACAGGTAACTGCCCCATGGTCTGTGACCCACCTGAACCCACTCAGACCCAGGTAACTGCTCCATTCAGCTGGACAATGGCCCCAGGGACTGACTGGGCCAGGCAGCCACAGCTCCCAGCTCCAGTGGCCCCAGAGCAGGAGCCAGGCTCAGAGCACCCCCAGAGCTGGCACTCCATGACAAAGCAGGTTCAACCAGGCCACTCTAGGAAGGAGAAGCACCTCACCAAGGCATTCACTCTCAGAATCAGGTGTTCACTCCCCAGCTCACTGGCAGCAGAACTACACCCTGAGAACCTGAGAACAGCACCCCAGCTGCTCCTGGGGCAGGACACCAGACACAGATGTGAAAATTCACATCTGGAAATTCACATCTGCTCCAACCTGGCATTTGCCAGCCATCATTTCTCTAACTCCTTCTTCCTTTTTAGTTCTCATCTTTCACTTAAAAATATTTCAGCAGCCATTCTGCTGCAGATGGAGATGGTTTGTATCTGCAAAGCTTTTGTCATTCATTTTAAAACCATCTGGACCAAGTTTTTCCTCATTCCATTGGCTGCAGCCTCCAATAAGCCCCCAGTGCTCAGCAAGGCTGGTGTCACTGCCCCTGCAGGGCCAGGCCTCTGCACAGGGACTCCCCCAATGCCTCAGGCTCAGCTCTGCCACCAAAGCAAGGCCTGGCTCTCCAGTGGCTCAGCATGCAGGTTATACCTGGATTTCGTACACAGGTTTGGAGGAAGGAATAGCAGCAAATTCCCGGTAGTCAAACTTCTTTTCAGACAGGGACTGAAGGGACAGCAGGAGGGAGAAACAGAAAAGAGAGAGTGAGGGGACAGGAAGGGATAGAGAGGCAGCAGCCAGGGAGCAACCCTGGCAGAGATCCCAGCAGCTGGAGAGGGACATGGAGAGCCTGGACAGAGCCTGGAACAGGGGACACCCCTGGGACACCCCTGGGACACCCCTGGTTTCTGACAGCTGGAGCAGAGTCAGAATTTCAGTCCAGAGCTGCATCAGGGTGTGACCTGGCAGGACAAGGATCCCTTTACACAGCTGCTCCCCCTGGTCTGTCTCACCAATTCTTACAGTTCTGTACACAATGTCACACGTGTGACACATGTCCCATGGCACTGCTCAGGCTCAGGAAAAGGAACATGCTGATTGCAGCTGAAGGTTTTGTGCTGCTGAGGAAATACAGGGCCAAAATCCCTCAAGTGGAGTGAAAGGCTTTCAGAACTCAGGCAAAGGCTTTCAGAGCCTGGGAGAGGCTTTCTGAGCAGGGTGGAAACCCTCTGAACAGGGAGGTGAAGAACCATGGCCAGGATGACAAAAAGGGAAATGGAAGGCAGGTGTCAGCTGGGAGCTGCAGTAAAGGAGGTGTCTCTAGGCAGGAATTTGGCCAAGCTGCATGCACTGAGCCCCCACCATTCCCTGCAGCCAGGCCTGGCTCAAGGCCTAAGTGGGGACCCAGAGCTCCCAGGAGGAGGAAGCAGGGAAGCCCAGGATGGAGGGAAGGTGAAAAAAGCAAGCAGGAGAGTGTCCTACCAGCCTTCCTGGGGAAGTGACGTTCCTGGGGCTGCAATCTGCAGGAGGTGACAGAGGAGCACAGTTAGTGACAGGCTGTGTGTGACACTCACCCCCAAAGCTCCTCCCTGGGCAGCATTTCAGTGTGGTGACAGCACTCTGGGGGGCAGACCCTGCCTCCTGCCCTCCCAGCAAACCCCTCTTTACTGCTCTCTCACAAAAGCAGGATGCTGCCTGTGTCCCCAGCCTGGCTCCCTGGAGCCTCACCTCCACCTCAGCTGCTACCACAGGTGAGGCCCAAGCCCTGTGCTGAGATGCCCCAAGACCCAGGGCCCTTCTGAGCAGGGTGCAGGAGGGAACTGCCTCCCCCAGCCCTGGTTGTGTGCAGGTGAGGCTGCAGGACCCTGCCTGGCTCTGTTCTGAGCAGGTGAGGCTGCAGGACCCTGCAGGACCCTGCCTGGCTCTGTTGTGACCAGGTGAGGCCCCAGCATCCTGCAGGACCCTGCCTGGCTCTGTTCTGAGCAGGAGGGGCTCCAGGAGCTCTCCCTGGTTCAGTTTTGATCAGGTGAGGCTGCAGCACCCTGCAGGACCCTGCCTGGCTCTGTTCTGATCAGGTGAGGCTGCAGGACCCTGCCTGGCTCTGTTGTGACCAGGTGAGGCCCCAGCACCCTGCAGGTCCCTCCCTGCCCCCAGCAGCAGCAGCAGCAGCAGCAGCAGCAGCAGCAGCTCTCCCCTTTACCTTCCAGCGGCGTGGGGGACGGCGTGGGCGCCGGCGAGGGCGACTCTGCCAGCTGCTCCAGGGGGCTGCGCTTCTTCCCCTCCTTGGACTTGGCAATGACCATCTGGGCCTTGAGGGCGTCCTGCTCCAGGGACTTCATCCTGCCAGGGACAGGAGGGGACAGGGGCTGTCAGTGCCTGGCCCTGGCCCCGTGGGGCTGTCAGTGCCTGGCCCTGGCCCCGTGGGGACGGTGCCACCCGTGTGTGCGGGGCAGGGCACAGAGCAGCAGGGTCCCCAGGGCAGGCAGGGGGACAGCAGGGCTGGCTGCCACCCCCAGGCACACAGACACACCTGTGAGCACCTGTGACAAACACTCAGAGCCTGAGCTGTGCATCCCCACTGCAGGCAGCCCCAGGGCCACAAACAGCACAGGGACAGAGCTGGGGACAGTCCCACAGCCACACACCAGCACAGGGATAGGGCTGGGGACACTCCCAAAGTGACACACAACAGCACAGGGACCCAAACTGGGGACAGTACCAAAGTGCCACAAACAGCACAGGGACAGGGCTGGGGACAGTCCCAGTGCCACACACCAGGATAGGACTGGGGACAGTCCCAAAGTGCCACACACCAGGATAGGGCTGGGGACAATCCCAGAGCCACACACCAGGACAGGGACAGGGCTGGGGACAGTCCCAAAGTGACACATACCAGGACAGGGCTGGGGACAGTCCCAAAGTGACACATACCAGGATAGGGCTGGGGACAGTCCCAAAGTGCCACACAACAGCACAGGGACAGGGCTGGGGACAGAACTGCCAGGATCACAGGAGCAGGACCAGTCCTGGGGGCTTTGCTCTGCTCTGAGCTCCGTGTGCTGCACCTGAACCCATCCTCAGGCTGCATGGGACCCCCATGGAAGGTGTCCCTGCCATGGCAGGGGTGCAACAAGGTGATCTCCAAGGTGCCTCCCAACCAACCCCTCAGGGACTCTGGCACAGCTGTGCAGAGGTGGCTCCAGCCCTCAGGGACTCTGGCACAGCTGTGCACAGCTGTGCAGAGGTGGCCCCAGCCCTCAGCCTGGCTCCCTGCTCCCCATCATTCACCCCTGCTGTCAGAGCAGGCCCAGCCCTGCCCCGGAGGCACAGGGACAGACAGGAGCATGCAGCTGTGCACACCTGGATTGGCCTCCCGAGCCGGGCACTCTGGAGGCGTGGCTCTGCACCGGGCCCGCCCTGGCCCCGGGGCCAGCAGCCCGCTGCCGGGACTGGTACAGCTTCCTGGCCAGATCCTGCTCGTACTGTTTAACACTGTCTTCAAGAGCTGAGGATCTGAGGAGGAGGAGCAGGAGAGGAGGAGGAGAGGGAGGAGGAGGAGGAAGAGATGATGGTGATGAACATTGCAGCAGACAAGAACAGGAAAAGAAAGAAACAGGTACAGGAACACACCCTGGAGAGGGGAAGGACGGCTCTGACATGGGGACAGCCCTGGCCACACTGGTCCCAGACCTGAGCCTGCCCAAGCTGGCCACTGCAGGAACCCTGGGGGCAATGTGGGACAGCAGAGCCCCCACAGCCAGGGCTCCTCCCCCACGCAGGGACAGCTGCAGCCCCAGGGGAAGGCTGGGGGTGAGAGTGAGTGAGGCAGGCTGAGCTGTGGGGACACTGAGCCTGTGCTCCATGGGAAAGGGAACATGGCCAAGCACAGCCAGCCAGTGTGTGTCTGGGACATGGAACTGAGGGTCAGTGTGTCCCCAAAGCAGGGATGGGAGGGGGAAACTGCCCAAATGCTCGTGGGCAGGGCTGGGCACCAGAGCCCCTGAACCTCCCCCTGCTCATGGGACAGGGCTGCAGTGCCAGGACACAGGGCATGGCTCCCAGTGCCACAGGGCAGGGTCAGAGGGGATTTTGGGCAGGAATTGTCCCTGGCAGGGTGGGCAGGGCTGGCACAGGTGCCCAGAGCAGCCCCTGGATCCCTGGCAGTGCCCCAGGCCAGGCTGGGCAGGCTGGGAGCAGCCTGGGACAGTGGCAGTGTCCCTGCCATGGCAGGGGTGGCACCAGAGGAGCTCTGAGGTCCCTCCACCCCAAACCATTCCACTGTGGGCTGTGTATGGCCAGAACACTGTGTAAGGTGGGTCTGTGTGTGTCCCCACAGAGCACAGGGGGGCTGGGGGAAGGAGGGCACCACACATCCTGGCAGAGCACTGGTGACACAGGGAGAACAAGGAAAGCCCAAGGAGGTGCAAACTGATGGGGTCACAGTGACAGCACAGAGCAGAGAACTGCAAAGAAGCAGAAGACAGGAGATTAGAGAGGGAGGAAGGAGCCCAGAGAACAGGGGGCAGTGGGGCTGAGCCCCGTGTGTGGGGCAGTGCACAGGGGCCTCAGGACACTGAGCCCCTCCAGAGCTGGAAAGAGGGACCCTGAGAGCACTGGGGCCTCAGGGACAGCTGTGGCAGCAGGGAGCAGGGCCCCTGTCCCACAGGAGGGAGCACAGTGCAGTGACTGACCCCTGCCCAAAGCAGCAGCCAGGCCCTTCTCCAGCAGCTGCACAAAAAGCTTTGGGGCAGCAAAGTGGAGCTCAAAGTGCAGCTGAAGCCCTGGTCTGCCAAACTTAAACCCAGAAGGGTGGATCTGACAGCTCAGGCACTCCCTCCTCAGGAGGGCTCTTCTTTTGCCAGCCTCATTTTCCATGGACAAAACAGCTTAAAACAGAGTGAAGGTCTGGGATGAGAGAACTCTCTCCTGCCCACAGTGGTGCTGCACACTCACTAACCCTCCTGAAGTGTCATGTGAAGCTTTTACTGTGCCCTGAGACACTCCAGCTGGCCCAAGACCATGGGCAGATAAACAGAAACACCAGAGGAGCAAATCATACCACCACATCACCTAGAATCATCCTCTCTGTCCCCTCCCAGCATTGCCCAGATTTATCTGCTGGAAGAGCAGAGTCCTGAGGCTGAGATGAGGTTTCAGCCCTCTCCTCTGCAGCACAGGGAACTTGGGGGCTCTCCCACCTCATAAGGAGGATATGGCAGAGCAAGGTGTCCCTAAAGGGGCTCCAAGACAGCTGGAGGGAGACTTTGGACAAGGACCTGTGGGGACAGCACAAGGGGAATGGCTCCCACTGCAGAGAAAGGGTCAGAGGGGATTTTGGGCAGGAATCCTTCCCTGGGAGGGTGGGCAGGACTGGCACAGAGATGCTGTGGCTGCTCCATCCCTGGCAGGGCCCCAGCCCAGGCTGGACAGGCCTGGGAGCAGCCTGGGACAGTGGGAGGTGTCCCTGCCATGGGTGGTCTGGATGGTCCCTCTCACCCAAACCATCCTGAGGTTCTGTGAAAACCAGCTCAGAGAGAATTTGCTCAGAGCCCCAGAACATCAGTGCAGCTCTCACTGAGGATCTGCTTTGCAGTTCTCCATTCTCACAGCCTCCCCAGGAGCAAGAGCCCCACGATCATCCATGTCAAGCACAAACACTGGAACTGCTCACAGGGATCCCTCCAGTCTTATCTAAAACCCTGTTCCTCTCCAAGCCTCATCCAAACCCCAGAAGAGACAGCTCAGACTGTCCTGAATGTCTCCTACAGGAACATCAGCAGAGAAACTATCAATGGGAGCAGCCTGACTCATTTTGGAAGGAATTCTGTGATGCAGTAAACATCTGGACTAGCTTCAAGCCTTAAGTTCTGAATGATGAAGTTCTCTTTCTTCCAGAACAATTTTTAGTCACTCTTTCATAGCTGATGGAACAGCTCGGTGTGGGTAAGAATGGGAATGGCCTGATCCTGACAGTGTCCTGGCTGCTGCACCATTTCCAGCCCAGCAACACTGGAAATATGAAATTCCATTTTCATTTTGGACATGCAGCTTCAGTGACTCCATCCCACATGGGTTAGGAATAAGGTGGGAATGGTGTGCTGAGGAAGAACACACCCACCACAGCACCCACTGTGCTCACTGTGCACTCCCACAGCTCAGGGCTCTGCAGGCACTGGGGGAAGCTGGAGCCTCCCCTGCCCTGGGCTGACAGGCTCAGCCAGGCCAGCAGTGCTCTGCCCTGCTTGAGCAGACCCCACACAGCTGCCTCAGCACCTGCCTTTGAAAGGGTCCCCTGCTCCTGCTTTTATTCTCTTTATACCCCACACTCACAGGAGCTCCCTGCTCTGTTAAAGGGTCCCGTTCCTGATTTTATTCTCTTTATACCCCACACATACAGGAGCTGCCCTACTCTGTTAAAGGGTCCCTCATCCCCTGGTTTTACTTCCCCCTATTCCCTGGTTTTACCCCCCATTTCCCTGGTTTTAGTCCCCCATTTCCCTGGTTTTACCCCCCCCTATTCCCTGGTTTTACCCCCCCCCATTCCCTGGTTTTACCCCCCCATTTCCCTGGTTTTACCCCCCCCATTCCCAAGTTTTACTTCCCCTATCCCCTGATTTTACCCCCCATTCCCCGATTTTACCCCCTATTCCCTTGTTTCACCTCACCCCATTCCCTGGTTTCACCCCTCTGGTTTAACCCCTCACTCCCCGCAGACCCGCACTCCCTGCCCATCCCAGGGGAGCAGAGCTCAGGCTCACCGTGCTGCCCTGCTCTGTTAAAGGGTCCCTTTCCCCTGGTTTTATTCTACCCTCCCCACCCGGCAGCAGGGCTCTGGTTAAAGGGTCACCGTTTTACCGCCACCCTGCTCTGTTAAAGGGTCCCTTTTCCCCGGGTTTTATTCTACCCTCCCCACCCGGAGCAGGGCTCTGGCTCACCGTGCCGCCCTGCTCTGTTAAAGGGTCCCTTTATCCCCTGGTTTTATTCTACCCTCCCCACCCGGAGCAGGGCTCTGGCTCACCGTGCCGCCCTCCACATGGCGCGTTTCTCTGCCTCCAGAGCGCGGCGCTCGGCCGGGGACAGCTCCTTGTCCTGGGGCAGCAGCTCGGGGCTCTGCACGCGGAGCCGCTCCTGCTGCCGCCGCTCGGCCTTGGCCGTGCGCACCGGGGCCGGGCCGGGCTCGGGGAGGGGCGGGCTGAGCCTGTGGGGAGAGGGACGGGCTGAGCCTGTGGGGCCGGCACAGAGCCTGCGGGGCCAGCACAGAGCCTGTGGGGCCGGCACAGAGCCTGTGGGGAGAGGGACGGGCTGAGCCTGTGGGGCCGGCACAGAGCCTGTGGGGAGAGGGACGGGCTGAGCCTGTGGGGCCGGCACAGAGCCTGTGGGGAGAGGGACGGGCTGAGCCTGTGGGGAGAGAGGGACGGGCTGAGCCTGTGGGGCCGGCCAGAGCCTGTGGGGAGAGAGGGACGGGCTGAGCCTGTGGGGCCGGCACAGAGCCTGTGGGGAGAGAGGGACGGGCTGAGCCTGTGGGGCCGGCACAGAGCCTGTGGGGGGAGAGGGACGGGCTGAGCCTGTGGGGAGAGAGGGACGGGCTGAGCCTGTGGGGAGAGAGGGACGGGCTGAGCCTGTGGGGCCGGCACAGAGCCTGTGGGGAGAGAGGGACGGGCTGAGCCTGTGGGGAGAGGGACGGGCTGAGGGGAGAGGGGCCGGCACAGAGCCTGTGGGGGAGGGACAGGCTGAGCCTGCGGGGCCGGCACAGAGCCTGTGGGGAGAGAGGGACGGGCTGAGCCTGTGGGGCCGGCACAGAGCCTGCGGGGAGAGCACAGAGCCTGTGGGGAGAAGGACGGGCTGAGCCTGCGGGGCCGGCACAGAGCCTGCGGGGCCAGCACAGAGCCTGTGGGGAGAAGGACGGGCTGAGCCTGCGGGGCCAGCACAGAGCCTGTGGGGAGAAGGACGGGCTGAGCCTGTGGGGAGAGCCGGGACGGGCTGAGCCTGTGGGGCCGGCACAGAGCCTGTGGGGAGAAGGACGGGCTGAGCCTGTGGGCAGCCAGGGGACAGAGCCTGTGGGGAGAAGGACGGGCTGAGCCTGTGGGGAGAGAGGGAGAGCCTGTGGGGAGAGAGGGACGGGCTGAGCCTGTGGGGCCAGCACAGAGCCTGTCACTGAGAGGGACGGGCTGAGCCTGTGGGGCCAGCAGGGCTCATGTCACTGCCTGCAGGGCCAGCCAGGGCCAGCTCAGAGCCTGTGGGGCCTCCAGGGCCAGCTCAGAGCCTCCAGGGCCAGCTCAGAGCCTGTGGGGCCTGCAGGACCAGCTCAGGGCCAGCTCTCATCACTGCCCAAGGCCACCCCCACGGCTGCCGTGGCACAGGGAGGACACAAATCACAGATCACACAACACTGGGAAGTTTCTTGTCAGGAGTTTGTGGCTGGACGGGGCTGGGGCTGTCCTGGGAGCAGCCCCCAGGGCAGGGGCTGAAATCAGACGGTCCCTGCAGCCCAACCCCTCTGGGATCCCAGCCTCCCTTCCTCCCCCAAACCCTTCCTCCAAACCCTAAAAAAGGAGGAATTCTCCAGCCCTGCCCCAGCTGCCCCACTCACCCCGACATGGAGTTGGTTCTGTGCTCAGACCTGATCCCCTCCTCCAGGGAATTCCTCTGTGAGCTGCTGTTCTCACTGAGCTCCAGGGGCCTGGGAGAGAACACAGCCCTGAAAGCCACAGCAGCACGGCGTGCACACGAGTGCTATATGTGTGATAAGTGCCAATTAAATTGTAACTATATTAGCAAAATATAATCAATAGAAAAATTGTATTTAATTGTTATAAAGCAAAAAGGACAAAGGAAATGGTTAAACAAAGCAGATTGAATCATCCTCCAGATGTTTGCTGGGAGAAAGGATAGGAAGGGTATAGGTCTAAGAACAGTGTTATAAATGTATGACATGTTGTTGGCTCTTTGCAAGTATTGAGATAAATGCTATATGTATGTTAAAATAGCATTTCTATATGGATATAGTCTTTGTTAATAGTAAAAGTTAGACATGAGTTTGTTAGAGACAGTATGTTTAAACTACCTGCCCAGTCAGGATAACAGCCCATGAACAGGTGATGGGGACCCTGCAGCTGACACAGCAATTATCAACACTCACTGGCTGGCACCACCACCCAAATTAAAAGGGATAAAGGGAGAAATAAAACCACAAGCCAAGAAACACACACGCTCTAAAAAGGCAGACCCGAGGAGTGGCCATGCTAAACAGTGCCCAGAAACAGCTGACTGTGCATGAAGGGCTGTGAATATGTAACAAATAAATAAATTGTAAAACGTATTTAAAGGGATGTTCCCGAAGCAGGGTGTGCTCCTGGCAGCATGCCAAGCACCCAGCCTTTGAACCCTTTGCTTTATGTTTGTCTCCATTGTCTTTTTGTTAAACCTTTTAATTCTCTCAAGACAGTGACCGTGTTTTTCACAAACAGCATCTAGAAATAGGTTCTCGACCTTGAATTGGAATGATTCCAAAGCACTGGACACTGGACTAAGGCCTGTTGTGGGAACATATATTGAATTATGTAACTTTAAGTTTAGTGCTACCTGCAAGGTCAAACAGCAAACACTGAGGAAGACCCAGAGCCTTCATCAGAAACAAAACCCCTGAGAGGAGGAGAGACCCCCACCACTGGTGGAGCATGGGCAACACAACATAGTGATGTAGATTTTAGGAACAGAAACGAGGAGGAGCTTTCTAGAACATTCAGTATAAATATGTATTAGTAAATAGTATATAAGTGAGATTTTTAGCTTGACTGATTTGGTGAGTGCAGAAGGGTAAATCCCTCCCCCGTCGGTTTTGCTTATGCTTTACTCAATACCATACCTCTATTACACCTGAATTGCTGCTAAATTTTGTATTTACTCAAATTTATGTAATTCGTGTATTTTGATTGTATTCATTTATATAAAATTGCTATTAGTAATAAATTACTGATAAATTTAACTTTGTTGTTTGATTAATTTGACGAAATCAAACACATCATATATAATATAATATAATATAATATAATATAATATAATATAATATAATATAATATAATATAATATAATATAATATAATATAATATAATATAATATAATATAATATAATATAATATAATATAATATATTTTATATATATATATGTCTATATTATAATTTAGAACACATTTCTAACAGGAGCAAAGGCTGGGGCAGGTCCTGAGGCAGCAGCAGCCCCCGTGGGCACTGCTGTGAGCATTGCTGTGGGCATCTCTGAATGTCCACACGAGCACCAGAGCTCATTTCCTGCAGCTGGACTCAGCCAGCCACCAACACATTCATTCACACTGAGTTTTTCCTCAGTTTTCCTAATAAATTTTTTTTTGTTGGGCTTTCTTTTCCTCTGGATTTTACCCTTCAGTCCTGGGAACTCGGACCTCGCACTTGGCTTTGTTAGATGTGGCACAAATTCCAAACAGAGGGGCCCGAGAAGGATTCACCTTGGAAACTCTAGTCCCCTGGTCCTGAATTTATACCTCCATTAACAGATTAATTTGGTTATTACAAGTTCTTCCACATGATGGGAGCTGGGGGCTGGGAGAGCTGGGGGTGTTCAGTTTATAGTGATACCCAGCCCTGATTTTTACTGCTCAAGTTTATTTTAATTAATTAATTTAATTAACTGAAATTAATGAATTAAATTATTTGAAATTAATTAATTAAACTGAAATGAATTAATTAATTTAATTAACTGAAATTAATTTAATTTCAGTTTCTCTTAATGAGAAAGATTATTTCAAGAAACACAACTTCAGTCTCTTGCACTGCCTCCCCTGCACTGAAGCATGAATCATAAGCTAATGGAAGTCATCTGCTGGATCCTGCTCTTCAGCATCCCATGTCTCAGAATGAGAACAGGAGGGATAAACTGGGACTTCCCAGAGAAACAAAGAGCTGTGTGGGACTGCTCTCCTCCCTGGGGCTGCCCCAGCACAGGAGGGACAGGGACAGGGACAGGGACAGGGACAGGGACAGCCTCAGGGCACCATTATGTGAGAAGTTCCTCAGCTGGGACTGGGCAGGAACATCAGAGAAATGAGATTGCAGGTGCCAGGGCATGTTCTGCACTGACTGCAGAGTGCCTGTGCAGAGGAGAGGGTCTGTCACAAGGACTGCACAGACAGGTAACAACAGCTTCAGCTTTACTCTCATGCCCTCCTGGTTTATCTGCAGCCTTTGGGAACCCTCTTCTCATTCCTCACTTCTATGCCCAAGAATTAGGAAAAGACCATCCAGATAACCTGGAGGCCAAGTTCCAGAGAACTGGGAAACAAAAGGCCAAAAAACCCCAAACCTGTTTTAGCATGACTTTATCATTCAGCTTACCTTGAAGCATCTACTTCTAAAAATCAACCTCTCTACATCCAAGAGTGAGCTGGAAAACTTGGCCTTTCCTGTGCTGAACAAGAACCCTTCCCTGGGAATTGCTGAACAAGAATCCTTCCCTGGGAATTGCTGAGGAACCCTTCCCTGGGAATTGCTGAACAAGAACCCTTCCCTGGGAATTGCTGAACAAGAACCCTTCCCTGGGAATTGCTGAGGAGCCCTTCCCTAGGAATTGCTGAGGAACCCTTCCCTGGGAATTGCTGAACAAGAACCCTTCCCTGGGAATTGCTGAACAAGAACCCTTCCCTGGGAATTGCTGAGGAACCCTTCCCTGGGAATTGCTGAACAAGAACCCTTCCCTGGGAATTGCTGAGGAACCCTTCCCTGGGAATTGCTGAGGAACCCTTCCCTGGGAGTTGCTGAACAAGAACCCTTCCCTGGGAGTTGCTGAGGAACCCTTCCCTGGGAGTTGCTGAGGAGGGAATTGCTGAGGAACCCTTCCCTGGGAGTCTGAGAACCCTTCCCTGGGAGTTGCTGAGGAACCCTTCCCTGGGAATTGCTGAGGAACCCTTCCCTGGGAGTTGCTGAGGAACCCTTCCCTGGGAGTTGTTCAGGAACCCTTCCCTGGGAGTTGCTGAGGAACCCTTCCCTGGGAGTTGCTGAGGAACCCTTCCCTGGGAGTTGCTGAGGAACCCTTCCCTGGAGCTGCTGGGACAGCTCTGGGCTGTACAGGGCTGTGCTCCTGCCTTACCTGGCTGCTGCAGCCTGGCTGCTCCTTCCATTCAGCCTCTCCACCTTGTACTCCACGCCCTCGATGATGATGCTGGACTGCACAGCCTCGGGCACCTTCCTCACCTCCTCCTCCTCCTCCTCAGCCTCCTCCTCCAGCAGGAGGGCTCGCTGCTGCTGCAGCTTTCGGGCTGCCAGGGGAACAGGAGCCAGTTACACCCAGAGCAGCCACTGACCCCCCCAGGATGGCCCCTCTGGGCAGGGTTTTACACTGACCCCCCCAGGATGGCCCCTCTGGGCAGGGTTTTACACTGACCCCCCCAGGATGGCCCCTCTGGGCAGGGTTTTACACTGACCCCCCCAGGATGGCCCCTCTGGGCAGGGTTTTACACTCAGGCTCAGGCCTGGGGCCAGTTCTGGGCAAGTTTTTATTAATAATTTTATCTGGCTGCAGGAGCTGAATGGAACACTAACACTGATGCTGCCAGACTGGGAGGTGCTGGTCACTCTCCCTAGGGCCATGAGACATTACAGGAACATTGGGCAACCATTAATGGCATGGAATTTAACCAGAGCAAATGCCAGGTGCCACAGCTGGGACAGCACAATGCTGGGCACAGGAATGATTTGGAGAGGAGTGGCTGCAGAGTCAGTAAAAACACTTTTTTCCACTTCCCATTGTCCCTTTTCACCTCCTAAAACAGCTCTCAAGCAGGAGGAAGCTACACCAAAATGAGAGCAGCACTTCACTGCTAAAGCAGCACAGTGAGCTCTGAGCTCTGGACACAGGCTGTGAGAGCTGGGATTGGATTGTCCAGCCTGGGCAGAGAAGGGAATTTCCTGCAGTTTTCAGTGCCCAGAGGGTGTCCAGGAGCCCTGGGGAGGGGCTTGGGCCAAGGCTGGAGTGAAGCACAGAGCAATCCCAGAGGGCAGGGTGGGTGGGACACTGGGCAGGAATGCCACCCAAAGAGGTGGTGGCACAGGTGACACAGGTGACACAGAGCAGCTGTGGCTGCCCCTGATCCCTGGACATGTCCCAGGCCAGGCTGGACAGGGCCTGGAGCCCCTGCTCCAGTGCAAGGTGTCCTTAAATGTGGCAGGGGTGGGACTGAGTGGGCTTAGGAATCCCTCCAACCCAAAATTCTGTGATTCCATGGCACAGGACACCCTGAAACTGCAGCACTTCCACTCCAGAGAGTTCTTCAACATTCACCTACTGCAGGTTATTGCCAGGCCTTACAAACCCCCCAGGGGCTCCTGGAAGGGCATTTCCAGGGGAAAGGAATCACTGAGCAGGACAAACCCCTGTGCCTGCAGTGCTCTGTACCTTCCTCCTCCTTCATCTTCTTCAGGTCATCCTCCCCCACCAGGGACACGCGCTTGGGGGGTTTGTCCAGGTGCTGCTGCTTCACCTCCACCTCGAAATACTTCTGCCTCTCCCGGAAGGACCTTTGCTCTGGGCTGTGCTGGGAGCCAGGGCTGGCCACCTGCAGGGGCCAGAGAGTGCCCACTGACCACTGAGCACTGCCCAGTGACCACCCAGCCACAGCACTGCCCACTGACCAGCCAGCCACACCACTGCCCACCCAGCCCCAGTACTGCCCCCGGGCCATGGGCACCCTCCCCATGTCCCCTAAGCCTTTCTCTGCCCCACACTCTCCTCCTCCTCCTCCTCCTCCCCAGCCCCCTCCCACTGTGACCCATCTCCCCATCCCCAGCCCCCAGAGCCCCAGCCCCATCCCCAGCCCCCACAGCCCCCAGCCTCCCCCCATCCCCAGCTCTCACCTCCGAGGCCGTTCTGGTGTTTTCCGTGCTGCTCTGACCAGACAGCTCCTAGGAACAGAAACCAGCATGTCCCAAAGGAACAGAGACCAGCATGTCCCAAAGGAACAGAAACCAGCATGTCCCAAAGGAACAGAAACCAGCATGTCCCAACAGGAACAGAGACCAGCATGTCCCAAAGGAACAGAAACCAGCATGTCCCAACAGGAACAGAGACCAGCATGTCCCAACAGGAACAGAGACCAGCATGTCCCAAAGGAACAGAAACCAGCATGTCCCAAAGGAACAGAAACCAGCATGTCCCAAAGGAACAGAGACCAGCATGTCCCAAAGGAACAGAAACCAGCATGTCCCAACAGGAACAGAGACCAGCATGTCCCAAAGGAGCAGAGACCAGCATGTCCCAAAGGAGCAGAAACCAGCATGTCCCAAAGGAGCAGAAACCAGCATGTCCCAAAGGAACAGAGACCAGCATGTCCCAAAGGAACAGAGACCAGCATGTCCCAAAGGAACAGAGACCAGCATGTCCCAAAGGAACAGAAACCAGCATGTCCCAACAGGAACAGAGACCAGCATGTCCCAAAGGAACAGAGACCAGCATGTCCCAAAAGGAACAGAGACCAGCATGTCCCAAAGGAACAGAGACCAGCATGTCCCAAAAGGAACAGAGACCAGCATGTCCCAAAAGGAACAGAAACCAGCATGTCCCAAAGGAACAGAAACCAGCATGTCCCAAAGGAACAGAAACCAGCATGTCCCAAAGGAACAGAAACCAGCATGTCCCAAAGGAACAGAGAACCAGATGTCCCACCAGAGACATGTCCCAAAGGAACAGAAACCAGCATGTCCCAAAGGAACAGCATGTCCCAAAGGAACAGAGACCAGCATGTCCCAAAGGAACAGAGACCAGCATGTCCCAAAGGAACAGAGACCAGCATGTCCCAAAAGGAACAGAGACCAGCATGTCCCAAAGGAACAGATGTCCCACCAGCATGTCCCAAAAGAGAATGTCCCAAGAGACCAGCATGTCCCAAAGGAACAGAGACCAGCATGTCCCAAAAGGAACAGAAACCAGCATGTCCCAAAAGGAACAGAGACCAGCATGTCCCAAAAGGAACAGAGACCAGCATGTCCCAAAGGAACACCCCCAGCCATCCCCAGCCATGTGTCCCCAGGGCCAGATGAGCTGACACAGGCTCTGGAACTGTCCAGAATCCACAGATTTAACAAGGCTTAGCAATGGTCAGGAACGAGGATTTATGTTAAACAGAACCAGGTGTGACAACTTCTGAAAGGGCAAAAACTGAAAAACGTGGGGAGCAGGCACAGACTGAAAAATGTGGGGAGCAGAAACAGACTGAAAAATGTGGGGAGCAGACACAGACTGAAAAACGTGGGGAACAGACACAGACTGAAAAACGTGGGGAACAGACACAGACTGAAAAACGTGGGGAGCTTGTACAGACTGAAAAATGTGGGGAGCTTGTACAGACTGAAAAACGTGGGGAGCAGGTACAGACTGAAAAATGTGGGGAGCAGGTACAGACTGAAAAACGTGGGGAGCAGACACAGACTGAAAAACGTGGGGAGCAGGTACAGACTGAAAAATGTGGGGAACAGACACAGACTGAAAAACGTGGGGAGCTTGTACAGACTGAAAAACGTGGGGAGCAGGTACAGACTGAAAAATGTGGGGAGCAGGTACAGACTGAAAAACGTGGGGAGCTTGTACAGACTGAAAAATGTGGGGAGCTTGTACAGACTGAAAAACGTGGGGAGCAGACACAGACTGAAAAACATGGGGAACAGGTAGAAAATGAAAAACGTGGGGAGCAGGCCCAGAACAGGAGCAGGGGCTGAGCTGCAGGGAGCTCACTCACACTCTGCTCACATCAAAGACAAAACCACCCCACATTTACTTTAAAGAAGCAGAGATGCCATGAGAAAGAAGAAAATCTGTATTTACTGGAATGAATAACAGAATATTGGATGAACAGAACTACAGGGGCAGTGCTGCAGTTACCTGTGTGCCCAGCAGGGACACACCTGTGCTGCAGTTACCTGTGCTGCAGTTACCTGTGTGCCCAGCAGGGACACACCTGTGCTGCAGTTACCTGTGCTGCAGTTACCTGTGTGCCCAGCAGGGACACACCTGTGCAGGGGTTACCTGTGCAGGGGTTACCTGTGCAGTTGTTACCTGTGTCCCAGCAGGGGCTGGCTCTGGGGCACACCTGTGCAGGGGTTACCTGTGCAGTTGTTACCTGTGTCCCCAGCAGGGGCTGGCTCTGGGGCACACCTGTGCAGGGGTTACCTGTGCAGTTGTTACCTGTGTCCCCAGCAGGGGCTGGCTCTGGGGCACACCTGTGCAGGGGTTACCTGTGCAGTTACCTGTGTCCCCAGCAGGGGCTGGCTCTGGGGCACGGCTGCGAAGGTCTTGTAGGCCTGTTTGACACTGACGGGCACCTGGTCAGGGGAGGGCGGCGACGGCGGCCGAGGCTGCAGGGACAGGCAGGGACAGGTGAGCACAGGTGAGAACAGGTGAGCACAGGTGAGCACAGGTGAGCACAGGTGGGGAAACAGCCCAGCTCCTGGGCACGGAGCCTGAGCAGCGGGGCAGGGAGAGGAACACGCCAGGGAAGGTGCAAGGAACGTGTGAAACACTCATCTTAGAAAATCAGGGTTTTAGTTACCTTGCTGAAAATAATTAGAAGTTAGAAGGGAGCAGTTATCTGAAACTTAAATAACTGATTGTCTGTCATTTCATGTTTGCTCACAATGGGAAAAGACAAAACCAGTGAGCAGACCCAAAGTTACACAGACAGTGCAACCAGGAACCCATTCCTTGGAAAACTGGACTGTCCCCAGAAATCATTTGTATTGTCATTGATAGAAAAGCTCAAGAGTTCAGGATGAGGAAGACTCACCTTACTTCCTCCTTTTAAGCCCCCTCCCCACAAAAACGACCCCAGACTTAATTTAAGAAGTCAATCAATGCTTAATATCCATTCAAGCTAATTACCATAGGAAGGGGGGATGGGAGGGGCTGTTATTATGAATATGGATTTGTTTGAATCCTTTGCCAATAAACAGACTCTGTGACCACCTGTGATTTTGCAGTGAGTATCAGAGGATTACCTCACCCTGAATAAACACACACTTTGTACCTTTAAATTGTTAGAGAGTCTTTTGTCCCTCACAGCTGAGTATTGGTGTTAGACCAATGCTCTTATTTTGGTAAATCACATGTCAGGGAACATGTAAGGAATGTCAGGGAACACAAGGAACACGTGAGCCCCAGGAAGGCTGTTCCTGCCCCTGTTCCTGCTCCTGCCCCTGCTCCTGCCCCTGCTCCTGAGCAGGAACACGAGGAGCAGAGCACTGCACACACCAGGCACAGCAGCACGAGGGTCACAGCCCTGCTCTGCTCCCTGCATGCTGAAGGAACAGGGTTTTTGGTGGCACAGACCCTCACTGACAGGGTGGCACTGCTGTGTTTTGGTGGCACAGACCCTCACTGACAGGGTGGCACTGCTGTGTTTTGGTGGCACAGACCCTCACTGACATGGTGGCAGTGTGTTTTGGTGGCACAGACCCTCACTGACAGGGCGGCACTGCTGTGTTTTGGTGGCACAGACCCTCACTGACAGGGTGGCACTGCTGTGTTTTGGTGGCACAGACCCTCACTGACATGGTGGCAGTGTGTTTTGGTGGCACAGACCCTCACTGACAGGGTGGCACTGCTGTGTTTTTGGTGACACAGACCCTCACTGACAGGGTGGCAGTGCTGTGTTTTGGTGGCACAGACCCTCACTGACAGGGTGGCAGTGTGTTTTGGTGGCACAGACCCTCACTGACAGGGTGGCACTGCTGTGTTTTGGTGGCACAGACCCTCACTGACAGGGTGGCACTGCTGTGTTTTTGGTGGCACAGACCCTCACTGACAGGGTGGCACTGCTGTGTTTTGGTGACACAGACCCTCACTGACATAGTGGCACTGCTGTGTTTTGGTGACACAGACCCTCACTGACAGGGTGGCACTGCTGTGTTTTGGTGACACAGACCCTCACTGACAGGGTGGCACTGCTGCGTTTTGGTGGCACAGACCCTCACTGACAGGGTGGCAGTGCTGTGTTTTGGTGGCACAGACCCTCACTGACATGGTGGCAGTGTGTTTTTGGTGGCACAGACCCTCACTGACAGGGTGGCAGTGCTGTGTTTTGGTGGCACAGACCCTCACTGACAGGGTGGCACTGCTGTGTTTTGGTGACACAGACCCTCACTGACAGGGTGGCAGTGCTGTGTTTTGGTGGCACAGACCCTCACTGACGTGGTGGCACTGCTGTGACAGATCCCCTGGCCAAGTGACACTGCTGTCCCAGCCCTGGAGGATTTCCCCCCAACCCAAGCCTCCCTCAGGCAGGATTTTTGGCTACCACAGGACAGCTGTACCCTGATTTCCAATCAGGCTGAACAAATTCCCTCCAGGGGAAGGGGTCCCTGTCTCTCAGGTCCCTCCCAGCCCAACCCACCCTGTGATCCCATCCAGGGATCTGGGATGGGGAGATCTGCTCCCACCTCAAACCCTCCCTTTGCACTTCCTGGGGAACATCTGACAGGCTCTGAGGGGAATTCCTGCTGCTTGTCACTTGTCCCTGTCCTTGCTGGTCCCTTCCCACCCTCCCTGTGAGGTGCAGCCCTGGGTCTGCACAGAACTCACAGCTCCCAGCCAGCTCTGGGCCTGCAGCTCTGGGGGCTGGGACAGGGCAGCACAGGGCAGCTGGGGCAAATAAAGGGATGCCCTGAGCTGTGGGGAGGGAGGGGCCCCTCCCAGGGAGCCCAGACTGGAGCAGGGACAGAACCAGCCCAGCCCAGGCAGAGCTCAGGCACAGAGTCACCCCTGGGAGGGTGTGGGGCACAGAGTGACCTCTGGGAGGGTTACAGGTACAGGTACAGAGTCACCCTTTGGAGGGTGTCAGAGTCACCCTCTGGAGGGTGTCCTGCCCCCACCCTGGGGCACACACCCCCCGTTTTTGGAGGAACCCCGCCCCACTTACAGAGCTGTGGATCCTGAGGCCGGGCTGGGGCTGCTGGAAGGGGTTGGGGCTGTCCCCCTGCTCTGCCCCCAGCGTGGCTGTGCTGGCTCTAACACGGGACAGGGGCTGGATCACACCAGGCTTGGTCTGCTCAGAGCCCAGACAGGACAGCAGAGGAGCAGGGGAGAGAGAGAGAGAGAGAGAGAGAGAAAGCAGCAGTTAGGGCAGGGAGTGCCTGCCATGCAGTGAGTGAACAAACCCAGGCACATCCAGCAGCCTGTGTTGCCCCAGCTGAGCCAGGCTGCAGGGAGAGCTCAGAGGGGCAGCCAGGGGGATCAGCAGGGAGGGGGACACAGCACCAGGGCTTACAGAGGGAGGGGGACACAGCACCAGGGGTTACAGAGGGAGGGGGACACAGCACCAGGGGTTACACAGCACCAGGGGTTACACAGCACCAGGGATCACAGAAAAGGGTTACACAGCACCAGAGATCACAGCACCAGGGGATCACAGGGAAGGGTTACACAGCACCAGGGGGTTACCCAGCACCAGGGATCACAGGGAAGGACTAAAGGAAGCAGCAGCAGCAGCCACAGGGGCTTGCAGGGCATGGTAAGTGCTGGGAGAACGTGAGCAGCAGGGATGGGAGCAGGGAAAGCAGGCAGGAATGGGAACTTGCAGCAGCAGGGATGGGAGCAGGGAAAGCAGGCAGGAATGGGAACTGGCAGCAGCAGGGATGGGAGCAGGAAAGCAGGCAGGAATGGGAACTGGCAGCAGCAGGGATGGGAGCAGGAAAGCAGGCAGGAATGGGAACTGGCAGCAGCAGGGATGGGAGCAGGGAAAGCAGGCAGCAATGGGAACTGGCAGCAGCAGGGATGGGAGCAGGAAAGCAGGCAGGAATGGGAACTGGCAGCAGCAGGGATGGGAGCAGGAAAGCAGGCAGGAATGGGAACTGGCAGCAGCAGGGATGGGAGCAGGGAAAGCAGGCAGGAATGGGAACTGGCAGCAGCAGGGATGGGAGCAGGAAAGCAGGCAGGAATGGGAACTGGCAGCAGCAGGGATGGGAGCAGGAAAGCAGGCAGGAATGGGAACTGGCAGCAGCAGGGATGGGAGCAGGGAAAGCAGGCAGCAATGGGAACTGGCAGCAGCAGGGATGGGAGCAGGAAAGCAGGCAGGAATGGGAACTGGCAGCAGCAGGGATGGGAGCAGGGAAAGCAGGCAGGAATGGGAACTGGCAGCAGCAGGGATGGGAGCAGGGAAAGCAGGCAGGAATGGGAACTGGCAGCAGCAGGGATGGGAGCAGGGAAAGCAGGCAGGAATGGGAACTGGCAGCAGCAGGGATGGGAGCAGGAAAGCAGGCAGGAATGGGAACTGGCAGCAGCAGGGATGGGAGCAGGAAAGCAGGCAGGAATGGGAACTGGCAGCAGCAGGGATGGGAGCAGGAAAGCAGGCAGGAATGGGAACTGGCAGCAGCAGGGATGGGAGCAGGGAAAGCAGGCAGCAATGGGAACTGGCAGCAGCAGGGATGGGAGCAGGGAAAGCAGGCAGGAATGGGAACTGGCAGCAGCAGGGATGGGAGCAGGAAAGCAGGCAGGAATGGGAACTGGCAGCAGCAGGGATGGGAGGGAAGCAGGCTGAGCCAGAGCTCTGACTAAACTCGGTCTCTGAGGCAGAGGCAGGAGTCTGGCTCTGCTGCCAGGGGCCAGCAGCAGTGCTGAGGGTGTGAGAGGGAACAAAGCAGCTGCAGGGACACAGGGGCAGCAGGAGCTGGGCAAGGCAGCACAGCCTGAGCAGGGGCAGCTGCAGGGAAGCAGCAATAAACCTGCAGGAACAGCTCTGGGGGTGGCAGAGGGAGCACAGCAAGGACCTGAGGCACTGGTACAAGCTGCAGGCAGAGGGGAGCACTGGGCAGACAGGACAGGAGAACAGGGCAAGGAACAGGCACAGGGACAGCACAGGCAGGGCTCAGGGCTGCACTCACTGATTTACTCTCATCCTGGCAGCTGATGAAGTTAATGGCAGCCTGCAAACAGAAACACAGGGGCAAGTCTGGAGTGCACCCCAAAAGGCTGCAGTCACCCCTGCCCCACTGCCCACAGCCCCCACCCCCCAAAACTGCTTCTTGCATGGAGGACAGGCCAGAGCCCAGCCCAGGAACCAGACCCAGCACCTGGGCCAGGTGAGGAGCCCCTGAGAGCTCTTCACATCCCCAAACTCTGACCCAGCTCTGGGACAGCCCTGGCACGAGGGCACAGCCCCAGATCCTGCTCCTGGTCCTTGAGCACATCCCCTGATCCATCCCTGCTCCATCCCTGCTCCATCCCTGCTCCATCCCTGATCCATCCCTGATCCATCCCCTGATCCATCCCTGATCAATCCCTGATCCATCCCCTGATCCATCCCCTGATCCATCCCTGATCCATCCCTCCTCCATCCCTGATCCATCCCTGATCCATCCCCTGCTCCATCCCTGCTCCATCCCCTGCTCCATCCCCTGATCCATCCCCTGATCCATCCCTGCTCCATCCCTGCTCCATCCCTGATCAATCCCTGCTCCATCCCTGATCCATCCCTGATCCATCCCTGATCCATCCCCTGCTCCATCCCTGCTCCATCCCTGCTCCATCCCTGCTCAATCCCTGCTCCATCCCTGATCCATCCCTGATCAATCCCCTGATCCATCCCCTGATCCATCCCTGCTCCATCCCTGCTCCATCCCTGCTCCATCCCTGCTCCATCCCTGATCCATCCCTGATCCATCCCCTGATCCATCCCCTGATCCATCCCCTGATCCATCCCTGCTCAATCCCTGATCCATCCCTGCTCCATCCCTGATCCATCCCTGATCAATCCCCTGATCCATCCCCTGATCCATCCCCTGATCCATCCCTGATCCATCCCCTGATCCATCCCCTGATCCATCCCTGCTCCATCCCCTGCTCCATCCCCTGATCCATCCCTGATCCATCCCTGATCCATCCCTGATCCATCCCCTGATCCATCCCTGCTCCATCCCTGCTCCATCCCCTGGCCCTGGCCCACCCCTGGGCTCGTGCCCACCCTCCCCACTGGCCCCCAGCCCCAGCCAAGCCCCCCCTGCAGCTCCTCCCCAAAGCTCTGGCGGTGCCACCCCAGCAGCAGCTGCAGGAGCAGCCCCTGTGCCAGGGGGTGCCAGGGGGTGCCAGGGGTGCCAGGGGGTGCCAGGGGAGCCCCAGGGAGTCACAGGGGAGCTCCAGGGCAGCCCCAGGGATCCCCCAGGGATGCTCAGGGAGCCCCAGCGATCCCCCAGGGGATGCCAGGGAATGCCATGGGATGTCAGGGAGCCCCATGGGATGTGAGGGAGCCCCAGGCCATGGCAGGGCAGCCCCAGGGATACCCAGGGGATGCCAGGGAATGCCAGGGAATGCTGAGGGAGCCCCAGGCCGTGGCAGGCAGGGCAGGCAGCAGCAGCAGCAGCAGCAGCAGCAGCAGCAGCTGGCACAGCACACTCAGCACTTACAAAGCGAGTCTCCCTGCCGGCCAGGTGAGGGGCCCGGGGGGCCGGGGGCACCTGTGGGGCAGTGCCAGGGACAGAAACCAGAGCTGGGTTGGCACAGAGAGAGAGAGAGGGGCAGAGAGCCTGCCCAGCTCCCCTGCCCTGCCCTGCCTGCCCTGCCTGCCCTGCCTGCACAACCAGCCCTGCACAGACCCCTCCTGCCTCCCCTGCCCTGCACAGACCCCTCCTGCCTCCCCTACTGCCTCCCCTGCCCTGCACAGACCCCTCCTGCCTCCCCTGCCTGCACAGACCCCTCCTGCCTCCCCTGCCCTGCCCTGCACAGACCCCTCCTGCCTCCCCTGCCCTGCCCTGCACAGACCCTCCTGCCTCCCCTGCCCTGCCTGCACAGCCAGCCCTGCACAGACCCCTCCTGCCTCCCCCTGCCTGCACAGACCCCTCCTGCCTCCCCTGCCCTGCCTGCACAGACCCCTCCTGCCTCCCCCTGCCTGCACAGACCCTCCTGCCGCCCCTGCCCTGCACAGACCCTCCTGCCTCCCCTGCCCTGCACAGACCCCTCCTGCCTCCCTGCCTGCACAGACCCTCCTGCCTCCCCTGCCCTGCCTGCACAGACCCCTCCTGCCTCCCCCTGCCTGCACAGACCCCTCCTGCCTCCCCTGCCCTGCCTGCACAGACCCTCCTGCCTCCCTGCCCTGCCTGCACAGACCCCTCCTGCCTCCCCCTGCCTGCACAGACCCCTCCTGCCTCCCCTGCCCTGCACAGACCCCTCCTGCCTTCCCCTGCCTGCACAGACCCCTCCTGCCGCCCCTGCCCTGCCCTGCACAGACCCCTCCTGCCTCCCCTGCCCTGCCTGCACAGCCAGCCCTGCACAGACCCCTCCTGCCTCCCTGCCTGCACAGACCCCTCCTGCCTCCCCTGCCTGCACAGACCCCTCCTGCCTCCCCTGCCCTGCCCTGCACAGACCCCTCCTGCCTCCCCTGCCCTGCCTGCACAGCCAGCCCTGCACAGACCCCTCCTGCCTCCCCCTGCCTGCACAGACCCTCCTGCCTCCCCTGCCCTGCCTGCACAGACCCCTCCTGCCTCCCCCTGCCTGCACAGACCCTCCTGCCGCCCCTGCCCTGCACAGACCCCTCCTGCCTCCCCTGCCCTGCACAGACCCCTCCTGCCTTCCCCTGCCTGCACAGACCCCTCCTGCCTCCCCTGCCCTGCCTGCACAGACCCCTCCTGCCTCCCCTGCCTGCACAGACCCCTCCTGCCTCCCCCCTGCCTGCCTGCACAGACCCCTCCTGCCTCCCCTGCCTGCACAGACCCCTCCTGCCTCCCCTGCCCTGCCTGCACAGACCCCTCCTGCCTCCCCTGCCTGCACAGACCCCTCCTGCCTCCCCCTGCCCTGCCTGCACAGACCCCTCCTGCCTCCCCTGCCTGCACAGACCCCTCCTGCCTCCCCTGCCTGCACAGACCCCTCCTGCCTCCCCTGCCCTGCCTGCACAGACCCCTCCTGCCTCCCCTGCCCTGCACAGACCCCTCCTGCCTCCCCTGCCCTGCCTGCACAGACCCCTCCTGCCTCCCCTGCCTGCACAGACCCCTCCTGCCTCCCCTGCCAGCTCAGGACAGAAGATTCCACCCCCAAGGAACTCTCTGGAATGAGCCAGTAAATCCTGGCTGCACCACAGGATGCTGAAACCAAGGAATTGACATTAGAAATAGATGGAGCCAGAGAGTAAGAGACAAAATTCCTGGGAACTTCTGCTCTGGAGCAAAACTGCTGAATGGCCAGGGAAGGAGAGCTCTGGGACTGCTCAGCTGGAGGAGAGAGGGGGCAGGGACCCCTCAGAGCCCCTTCCCTGCCCTGGGGGCTCCCAGAGAGCTGCAGAGGGACAGCACAGGGGATCCTCCCCCTGGCACGGGCAGCCTGAGAGGGCACTTGGGCAGGGCAGGTTCAAGGGGGGCTTGGCCCTGGCACAGGGTGCCCCACCCCTGGCACTGCTCAGAGCCTGGCTGGGAGCAACCTGGGATGGTGCAAAGTGTCCCTGCCCTGGCAGGGCTGCAGTGAAACTGCCTGGAAGGCTCTTCCCACCCAAACCATCCTGGGATTATGTGAAAACCCCTCTCAAGGAAAACTGGCACTTGTAAAAGTAAAGTAAAAGTAAAAGTAGCAGTAGGAGTAAAAGTAAAAGTAGAAGTAAAAGTAGAAGTAAAAGTAGAAGTAAAGTAAAAGTAGAAGTAAAAGTAGAAGTAGAAGTAAAGTAAAAAAAGTAAAAGTAAAAAGTAAAAGTAAAAGTAAAAAGTAAAAGTAAAAAGTAAAAGTAAAAAGTAAAAGTAAAAAGTAAAAGTAAAAAGTAAAAGTAAAAAGTAAAAGTAAAAGTACAAGTAGAAGTACAAGTAGAAGTAAAAGTACAAGCAGAAGTAGAAGTAAAAGTAAAAAGTAAAAGTAAAAGTAGAAGCACTTAGAATTAAGCCAGCTGCTTCCAGAACTGTCAGCAATGGGAACAGGGAACAGCTGGAACAGGGGCACTGGGATGGCTCAGCTGGAACAGGATCTGGCCCCCAGTGTAAAACCCAGAGATGTGCAGTGACTGTAAAGGGAAAATCTAAAAGTCTGTTTAAGATCATTGAACTTGAGGAGGCTCAGCTGAGCTGTGACACCTCCTGCCATGGCAGGGACAGGGGGATCAAAATCAGATGGTGAAAAGGAAAGCTCAGAGGTAAGTAAGGAGTATGAACATCAAGGGATAAGAAATCATGTTTATAGAGAAAAAATCATCCCAAGTTCCAAGAAACACGGCACTTGCCATTGCAGGGGGAAAGGCTCCAGCAGGAGCTGCAGCAAATCCCTCCCTGGGCAGGGCCAGGCAGCTGCTGCCTGCTGCTGCTGCCTGCTGCCTGCTGCTGCCTGCCCCTGCCTGCTGCTGCCTGCCCCTGCCGCCTGTTCCTGCCTGTTCCTGCCTGCTGCTGCCTGCTGCTGCTGCCTGCCCCTGCTGCCTGTTCCTGCCTGTTCCTGCCTGCTGCTGCCTGCCCGCTGCTGCCTGCTGCTGCCGCCTGCTGCTGCCTGCCCTGCCTGCCCCTGCTGCTGCTGCCTGCTGCTGCTGCCTGCTGCTGCTGCCTGCTGCTGCCTGCCCCTGCCTGCTGCCTGCTGCCTGCTGCTGCCTGCCCCTGCCTGCCCCTGCCGGCTCCTGCCTGCCCCTGCTGCCTGTTCCTGCCTGTTCCTGCCTGCTGCTGCCTGCCCCTGCTGCCTGCCCCTGCCTGCTGCTGCCTGCTCCTGCCTGCCCCTGCCTGCCCCTGCCTGCTGCTGCCAGTTCCTGCCTGCTGCTGCCTGCTCCTGGCTGCCGCTGCCTGCCCCTGCCTGCCCCTGCCTGCCCCTGCCTGCTGCTGCTGCCTGCTGCTGCCCCTTCCTGCCCTGCCTGCCTGCCTGCTCCTGGCTGCCCCTGCCTGCTCCTGGCTGCTGCTGCCTGCCTGCTGCTGCCTGGTGCTGGCTGCCCCTGCCTGCTGCTGCCTGATGCTGGCTGCCCCTGCCTGCTGCTGCCTGCTCCTGGCTGCCCCTGCCTGCTGCTGGCTGCTGCTGCCCAGCTGGGGCCACAGAGGCTCAGCCAGAGCCAGGGATGCTCTGAGCACAGAGCCAGCATCCTTCTCACAGCCTGACCCTTGCACTCTGACACACACCAGCTGCCAGCAGCAAAGAACCTCTGCACAGGGCACTGCTCCAAAAGGACCCTTCGCTCCCTGTGGGAGTCCAGGCTGTGCCCCTGGATGCTCCAGCCCCCCCAGGCAGGGGGCTCAGAGGGCTGGGCACAGTGCCCAAGACCCCTGGGGATTGGATTTTAGTCCTGGGAAAAATTACCAACATTGCAGAAGAGTTAAAAGTCACAAAAAATGAGTATAAATTACATTGTTAGAAGGTAGAAAAGTGAATTTATAGAATTGTTTATAGTAAAGGGGTTTAGAGCTAAGATGGAGGAATTTGGGCATGGTGTGTCTTTTCTTTTCCAAGCCATCCATCTTTGGGTTAGGATGGCACTTTTGGATTGGTTTGGGAGAAAGCTGGACAGTGCAATGTAAGTGCCACGTATTGGAAAGTAATTGTAAACATTAGGTAGGTAATTTATAGTATAAAAGATAAGTCCTGCCCCAAGGGCAGGCAGTGTGCCCTGGATTGAACTGCCAGACAGAACTCTGTGGGTCAGGGAAAGAATTCCTGAGATGAGAAACAATAAACAGCCTTGGAAAGCTCAGAGCACAGCCTGGGACTGCTCCTGCTGGGAAACCCTGAACCACCAAATGTCACCTGGGGGTGATCTCACCTCCAGGAGACCCCACAGGCAGTGACAGAACATCCTTGTGCTGCAGCCCCTCCTCATCACCCTGCTATTAATTTACCCCCCTCGAGCCCATTCCTGACCCCCAGAACCCATTCCTGACCCCCAGAACCCACTCCTCACCCCCAGATCCCACTCCTCACCCCCACATCTCACTCCTCACCCCCAGATCCCACTCCTCACCCCAGAGCTCACTCCTCACCCCCAGATCCCACTCCTCACCCCAGATCCCACTCCTCACCCCCAGAGCTCACTCCTCCCCAGCCATTCCCCCCCTGGCTCCCTGCACACTCCCCAGAGCTGCTCCCTGGCTCTCTGGTGCTGCTGGGAGGGACCCCCTCTGCCCTGACAGTCACCCAAGGATGGGAACTGCCCTCACTCCCTCTGTCCCTGCCCCCTGGGGCACCCCCCTGCCTGCCCCAGGTCACCTGTGCTGGGGCCAGCCTCACCTGGGGGTTACTGGCAGAACAGGGGGACTCACGCCTGGCACTGCCTGCCCCACACTCACCCACAGCAGCCTGCAAGAGAAAACAGAGCTCAGGGCAAAGCAGGGAGGGGCTGGGGACACCCTGGGCACCCAGGGCCAGCAGCTGGCACATGCCAAAAATCATGGGGGACACCAGGGGATGAGGTTAGACACTGAAACCAGATCACAGCCAGTGCCCTGGAGACACTGGATCAGCCAAAAATCACTGGGGACACCAGGGGATGAGGTTGAACACAGACCCAGGATCACAGCCAGGGATGAGGTTAAACACAGACCCAGGATCACAGCCAGGGATGAGGTTAAACACAGAATCAGGATCACAGCCAGGGATGAGGTCAAACACTGAAATCAGATCACACCCAGTGCCTGGATCAGCTCTGCATCCCCCACAGCCCCTGCCCCTCACAGAATCCCCTGCCCTGGCTCCCCCAGCACTCCCAGCAGGGCCAGGCCCAGCACAGCTCCTGCTGCTCCCACCTGAGCCAGAGCTGCCTTTCCTGGCTGAGCAGGGCAGGGCTCTGCTGGCCCCAGAGGAGCCTCAGCCCGGCACAGGGAGCAGGTCCCACAGTTCCTGCAATGCCTCAGGGTAGGAGCAGGTTTTTGGGGTTTAGGGAACTGCTCAGGCACCCCTGCAGTGCCCAGCCACTGCCACACAGCCATGCACAGGCTCAGCTGGACCAAGGCAGCATTTCCACACAGCAAGCACTGAGCTGGAGCTCAGACTGCAGCACAGACTGCAGCACCCTGCCCTGAGCTCACCTGCCCTGAGCTCACCTGTGAGATAAACCCCTGCCCAGGAATGAAAACCAGTGAGCTGGAGCTGAGACACCCTGCTCTGAGCTCACCTGCTCTGAGCTCACCTGCCCTGAGCTCACCTGTGAGATAAATCCCTGCCCAGGAATGAAAACCCAGTGAGCTGGAGCTGAGACACCCTGCCCTGAGCTCACCTGCTCTGAGCTCACCTGTGAGATAAACCCCTGCCCAGGAACTCAAACCTGCACCATCCCTCCAGCTGGGGATGGGGTCTGTGGTTTCTCTGCTGGCTGTGGGGCTGCTCATGGGGGCTGCTCATGTGGGGCTGTTTGATTTTCAGCCCCCCCAAAAGCCTTGGAAAGGAGCACAGGGAGAGCAGTGGGGCCATGGGGAGGGTGGGCTGTGCCCTGTCCCATGGGGAGGGTGGGCTGTGCTCTGTCCCGTGGGGAGGGTGGGCTGTGCTCTGTCCCATGGGGAGGGTGGGCTGTGCCCTGTCCCGTGGGGAGGGTGGGCTGTGCCCTGTCCCGTGGGGAGGGTGGGCTGTGCCCTGTCCCGTGGGGAGGGTGGGCTGTGCCCTGTCCCATGGGGAGGGTGGGCTGGGAGGGTGGTTGTGCCCTGTCCCGTGGGGAGGGTGGGCTGTGCTCCTGTCCTGTGGGGAGGGTGGGCTGTGCCCTGTCCCATGGGGAGGGTGGGCTGTGCCCTGTCCCTGGGGGAGGGTGGGCTGTGCCCTGTCCCATGGGGAGGGTGGGCTGTGCCCTGTCCCATGGGGAGGGTGGGCTGTGCCCTGTCCCATGGGGAGGGTGGGCTGTGCCCTGTCCCTGCTCTGTCCCTGCTGCAGCTGCACAGAGCAATGTCCAGCACAGAGTGCCCAGAGCAGAGAGCAGAGCCCGCCCTGAGACCCCAAACCCTGAGACAAACCCTGAGACCCCAAACCCTGACACCCCAAACCCTGACACCCCAAACCTGCAGCTTGGAGGGGCTCCGGGGCTGTGGGTGTGCGGGGGTGGCCCCAGCCTGACCTGTCACCCCTGTCACCCTGCCAGCCCTGACCTGTCACCCCTGCCAGCCCTAACCTGTCACCTCTGTCACCCTGCCAGCCCTGACCTGTCACCCCTGTCACCCTGCCAGCCCTGGCCTGCCAGCCCTGACCTGTCACCCCTGTCACCCTGCCAGCCCTGACCTGCCACCCCTGGGGGCAGCAGGGCAGCCACAGGTGCCCAAGGGTGCCCCCAGCAGGGCAGGGACAGCAGCACTGCCACCAGCGTGTGCCAGGGGCTGCAGGGAGCCACGGTGGCACTGCACACGGGTGGGGACACGGGGTGGGCACACAGGGATGGGGACACTCAGGGCTAGTGGCACTCAGGGTTAGTGGCACTCAGGGTTAGTGGCACTCAGGGTTAGTGGCACACAGGGCCAGTGGCACTCAGGGTTAGTGGCACTCAGGGTTAGTGGCACTCAGGGCTGGGGGCACACAGGGCTGGGGGCACACAGGGCCAGTGGCACACAGGGCTGGGCACACAGGGCCAGTGGCACACAGGGCCAGTGGCACTCAGGGCTAGTGGCACACAGGGCCAGTGGCACTCAGGGTTAGTGGCACTCAGGGCCAGTGGCACACAGGGCCAGTGGCACTCAGGGCTAGTGGCACTCAGGGCTAGTGGCACACAGGGCTAGTGGCACTCAGGGCCAGTGGCACTCAGGGCTAGTGGCACTCAGGGCCAGTGGCACACAGGGCCAGTGGCACTCAGGGCCAGTGGCACACAGGGCTAGTGGCACACAGGGCTAGTGGCACACAGGGCCAGTGGCACACAGGGCTAGGGACACTCAGGGCCAGTGGCACTCAGGGCTAGTGGCACACAGGGCTAGTGGCACACAGGGCTGGGCACACAGGGCTAGTGGCACTCAGGGCCAGTGGCACACAGGGCCAGTGGCACTCAGGGCTGGGCACTCAGGGCTAGTGGCACTCAGGGTTGGGCACTCAGGGCCAGTGGCACACAGGGCTAGTGGCACTCAGGGCTAGTGGCACACAGGGCCAGTGGCACTCAGGGCCAGTGGCACTCAGGGCTGGTTGCCCAGCCCGCGGGCGCTGTGCTGCCCTGCCCGAGGGGGTTAGTAGAGGGAGTGGCCCGGGGCTAGTGAGTGCATGCCACACATGCCACACGTGCCACACACGTGCCCCACGTGCCCCCCCGGCTCTTGCCTGGCTGTAGAGGCGGGTCCGCAGCTCGCCCCCCCGGCCGTAGCCCAGCGGGGGCCCCCCCAGGCCCCCCCGGGCCCGGTCGGCCAGCACGAAGGGGTTCTGCCCGAACGGGATGGGCTGCGAGTCGATCAGAGGCTCCGGCGGCTCCGCGGGGGGCGCGGGGGACACCCCCGGGCTGGCCCCGGGACCGGGCGGGGACAGCGAGGGACAGGGACAGGGACCGTCCATGGAGCGGCGGGGGGCGGGCTGGGGACAGGGACAGAGAGAGGGGAGAAATGAGAATGGGGGGAAACGAGAGCAGGGAGAGGGGAGAGCAGGGACAGGAGAGAGCAGGGACAGGAGAGAGCAGGGAGAAACGAGAAGAGAGAGAAATGAGAATAGAGTGAAAGCAGGGAGAAAACAGAGAGCTGCTGAAGGACAGTGGGAGAATTGCAGAGGTAATACAGCACCTCATCCCCACCCCTGTGCTGCTCTGGCACCCTCTGAGACACCCAGAGCCACTCCAGCACTCACCTGGCCCTGCTCTCACACCCAGAGCCACTCCAGCACTCACCTGGCTGTGCTCTCACACCCAGAGCCACTCCAGCACTCACCTGGCTCTGCTCTCACACCCAGAGCCCCAATGCTGCCACAGTCACACAACACCTGACCCTGCACCACACCTGCACAGGTGAGAGAGCTTTTACACAACACCTGCACAGGTGAGAGAGCTTTAACACAACCCTGCACAGTCACTGCTTTAACAGCCCTGGTGCATCAGCACACCCCAAACACCAGAGCAGAGCTCAGACCCTGTGGGTGGCTCTTGCTCATGGCCCCAAATACCAGAGCACAGAGCACACACCTGTGCATGTCTCCTGCTCATGGCAGGGTTCATTCAGCCCCAGCTCTGCCTGTTCCCCATGCACACAGCCCAAATGCAGAGCTCAGAGCAGAGCTCAGAGCACACAGCACCCAGCACACCCTGATTCAGCCCCAGCTCTGCCTGTTCCCCAGTGCACACAGCCCAAATGCAGAGCCCAGAGCACACAGCACACCCTGATTCAGCCCCAGCTCTGTCCATTCTCAGTGCACACAGCCCAAATGCAGAGCCCAGAGCAGAGCTCAGAGCACACAGCACAGAGTTCAGACCCTTTGGATGTCTCCTGCTCATGGCAGGGCTCATTCAGCCCCAGCTCTGTCCATTCCCCATGCACACAGCCCAAATGCAGAGCTCAGAGCAGAGCTCAGCACACAGCACACCCTGATTCAGCCCCAGCTCTGCCTGTTCTCAGTGCACAGTGCACACAGCCCAAATGCAGAGCTCAGAGCACACAGCACACCCTGATTCAGCCCCAGCTCTGCCTGTTCCCCATGCACACAGCCCCAGCCAAGCCCTCCCCTCCCTGCCAAGGCACAGGACAGTTTGTTACCCCAGCCAGAGCCTTCCTTGGGGCAGCAGGGACAGCCAGAGAGCACACACCGATCCAACAGCTCCCATCCAGCTCCCTCCAGGCAGCACAAAGGCCTCTCTGCTCACAGCAAATTCCTCAGCTCCTGTGTCATGGCAGTGGCCCCCAAAATAGCTCTCAGGGCAGGGCTGCTGGCCACAGTGGCAGCTGGGAGCCTCAGGAATTTGGGGGGCCCTGCCCTGACCCCCAGCCCAGGCTCATTTCGTGTTTCCTCACCAGTGGTGCTGCCCTGAGAAGTTCTGCAGGGTGGGTCTGTGATTTTCAGTGTAAAACCCTTGAGAGGAATGTCCAATTTGTCTTTACAAACGAGCTGTGGATCTGCTGGTGGATACAGTTAGCACCAAGAGATAAAAGAAACAATGGGAGGGATTCCACTGATGGATGAATGGGAAAAGAGATTTGCCTTTAAACACTGGTAAAAGAAATTGGGTAATGGAAGATGAAAGAAGCAACGGGGAAAAACTATGAATTGTATAAGAATTACAAATTAAAAGGGAGGGGTGTACATGAGAGGGGAATCTCAGGTGTCAGGGGTTTGGGAAGTCTGTGCCTCTCAGGTACCTCAGCCCTTGGGGAAAGAGAGAGGGAAATGCAGCCAGGAAATTGGGATAAAAGGAGGCTGCATCCTCCAAAAATCTGAGAGATCCCAGGGGAATGTCCCATGGCCTCTCCCTTTACTGGAATAAAGCAAAGAGAACTCCTCTGTCTCCTTTTTGGGCACAAACCTCTGGGGTTTGTGGGTTAATTTTCCTGACACTGCTTTTAACCCCTTGTGCCCCGAGTGCCACACTCTGTTCTGGTCCTGGAGCTGGGCTGGCTCTGAGCCCCCTGCACGCCCCAGCTCAGCTCTCACACGTCCCTGGGAGGATTCCTTGCTCCCCAGGGCTATTCCTGTCAGACAAGCCACAATTTCTATTCTGGGTAAGCAAAAATTTGGGCAATGCAGCGAGCTTTCCCAGCCTGCAGACTGAACAGACATGTGCTACCCTGGCACTGAAAGAAATCCAATTTCAATCCCATGAACAAGTGAAAAAAAAAAAGAATCAATGGCAAGAAACTGGAGAGAAAGAGATTCAGAACAGAAAGCACAGGCTGATAATTAACTAACCATGGTGACCTGCTATTGAGACATGTCAAGTCTTCTCCATTTCTCACAGTCCAGAAAGCAAAACCAGGCCTTGATCATTTTGTGTGATCAGCTCCTCACGGGTCTGGCTCTCACTCCTGGTCAGAGCAGGAGACACAGACTGGAGCAGCTCTGTGGCTCCTGGGAGGGGATGTCAGAGTCACAGAACCCCAGGATGGTTTGGTGTCACTGCCTGTGGGCTCTCTTTGGGTCTGAGGTCACCCTCAGGTGACATTTGGTGGTTTAGAGTTCTTGTTTCCAGCTCGAGCACTGAAGAACAGTCAGGAGCTGCTTTCTGAGCTTTCCAAGGCTGTTTATTGTTTCTTATCTCAGGAATTCTTTCCCTGACCCACAGAGTTCTGTCTGGCAGTTCAATCCAGGGCACACTGCCTGCCCTTGGGGCAGGACTTATCTTTTATACTATAAATTACCTAATGTTTACAATTACTTTCCAATATGTGGCACCTTTATTACACTGTCCAGCTCTGTCCCAAACCAACCCAGTGGTGCCATCCTGACCCAAAGATGGATGGCTTGGAGAAGAAAAGACACACCATGCCCAAAATCCTCCATCTTAGCTC
>JAREIS010000492.1:0-122500 GCA_030060385.1 Muscicapa striata striata | reverse complement strand
AGAGAAACAGAGCATCCACTGCTGCCTGCTCCTGGCACACCAAGGCAAGGGGCACCCACACACTTCCTCTTTAACATGAGATATGGCCAAGGCTACTTCAATAGGGTTTTCCAGGGTTTTTTTGACCCAAATAATCTCAGTGTAAATTTTGGCAAAGTCTTTCTCTACCTGAGCCTGGACAAATGTCACCTGCTCAGCCTGAGCAGCACAGTGTGGGGCCACACTTGGAATAGTCCCAGGTGTCAGGGATGCTGATACTGACCCACAGCACCTGAAATCTCCTGGTATTCCAATCCACAGATCCACATTCAGATCCATATACTGCCAGCATTCAGTGGCAGGAATATCCTTTGCTCAGACAGAAACACAATGAAATCAGCTTTGCTGAAACCACAAAGCACTCTGAGTTCCCTCCCAGGCAAGGAATGAGACATTTTACAGGAAAAACCTAAATGTGATCTGAATTGCCTCTGCTCTGGGCTGAACCAAGGGAACTGCTCAGGTCCCTCCTACCCAAATTAGGATGGTTTGGGTGGGAAGAGACCTTTCAGGGTCATCTTGTCCAAGCCCTGCAATGAGGGCGGTTCATCTTCAACTGGATCATTCTAGAATTCCATCCAGAACTGCCAAGCTCACCCTGCTCTTGTGGGGCAGCAAATGTGAACAAGCTGAGGAACTGCAGCTGCAGAGAGAACCCAGGGAAACTCCTGAAAAATGTGCACACCCATCTGCCAGGAGAGCAGAGTCCCCACTGCCAACACTGAGGAACTGAGACTTCCCTCTGCTTCCAGTGACTCTGACTGGATGAATTACTGTTTTCAGAGGGATGGCTGGAAACTCTGAGGGCTCAAGAGGTTTGAGTCTGCTGATCTATTTGTGTGAAATTCTCTTTCTGTGCAAGGCTGAGCCAGTGGGCAGAGACACAGAACTCTCAGAGCAAAGCAGAAAAATGGCCAGGTGAGCTGGGGAGCACAAAGCTGTGACTGACCAACAGCATCACTTCTGCACTCAATGGGGCAGAGATCAGAGCTCCCCATGGCACTGCATGGAGCAGAGATAACCTGTGACACCTCCCTTGGGACTGCCAGCCTCGCCAGAGCCACTGCACAAACACATTCTGCTGCACAAATCATCTCTCACCACTTGCTCCATCTCTTCTCTCTCCCACTGAGTGGCTCCTCTCACCATTTCCATCTCCTAGGAGAGAGCAGAGTTAGAGCCAGCTCAGCCAGGGCTCTCTCCACCCCTGCAGCACCTGGAGCCTCACCAAGGGCTCTCAGTCCCATCTTAGCCAGCTCCTGGTGCAGGGCTGGGTCCTGCTGCTGCCCTGCCCTGCCCTGCCCACTGCAGGCTGCCTGCCCCTGCCCCAGGGGAGGCCCTGGAGCTTGCCAGAATGTGTTGGGTTGGTGTGGCCAGCAATGTGCATTCTGTGCATCCCAGCAATGTGCATTCTGTGCATTCCAGCAATGTGCATTCTGTGCATCCCAGCAATGTGCATTCTGTGCATCCCAGCAATGTGCATTCTGTGCATCCCAGCAATGTGCATTCTGTGCATCCCAGCAATGTGCATTCTGTGCATTCCAGCAATGTGCATTCTGTGCATCCCAGCAATGTGCATTCTGTGCATCCCAGCAATGTGCATTCTGTGTATCCCAGCAATGTGCATTCTGTGCATCCCAGCAATGTGCATTCTGTGCATCCCAGCAATGGGAATTCTGTGCATCCCAGCAATGTGCATTCTGTGCATCCCAGCAATGTGCATTCTGTGTATCCCAGCAATGTGCATTCTGTGCATCCCAGCAATGTGCATTCTGTGCATCCCAGCAATGTGCATTCTGTGTATCCCAGCAATGTGCATTCTGTGCATCCCAGCAATGTGCATTCTGTGCATCTGTGTATCCAGCAATGGGCATTCTGTGCATCCCAGCAATGTGCATTCTGTGTATTCCAGCAATGTGCATTCTGTGCATCCCAGCAATGTGCATTCTGTCCCAGCAATGGGAATTCTGCTGCAGCAATGGCAGGCATCCCAGCAATGTGCCCTGAATCTCCTGGCACACAGGGCATCTGATCTCCTGGGCAGCTTTAAACCAGCTGGGGCAATCATCTTTATCTTCCCACAGCCCATCCTCCCTCCAGGAGAGATCTCCTGTTCATGGCCAGTGAGTCCCAGGGCATGGCTGATAAAATTCCATCATCCCATGGGAGATGCTCCAGCCAGGGGAGGAGCCAAGCCTTTCCTACCCAGAGAAAAACTGACATTTGGAACACCAGAGCAGCCTTTGCCACTGGATCCCAGAGGAAAGCCAGACCTTTCCACATCATCCCTGCACCTTCAGAGGAAACTGCCCCTTCTCCAGGAGCACTGCTCCAGCTGAGCCACATCTGCCACTGCAGGAGGATGCAGCCACCATGGAATGGGACTGTGCCAACACCCTGACTGACTGACGGGTGTCAGCTTGGATTCTGACTCTGGCAGGGTTTGGGATTGTTCTTTGCAATACTGCATTGCTATTTTAATTTTCCCAGTAAAGAACTGTTATTCCTAATTCCCATCTCTTTGCCTGAGAGCCCATTAATTTCAAAATCATCATAATTTGGAGGGATGGGTTTACATTCTCCATTTCAAAGAGAAGCTCCTGCCTTTATTGGCAGACACCTGTCCTTCACACCATGGCACAGAAGCTGCTGCCCCCTGAGCCCTGCCCCCAGCCCAGCCCAGCCCTCACCTTGTGCAGCATCTCCAGCTCCTCAGGGCTCAGGTCCCTGTCGATGGAGGAGATGCTCTCCAGGCTGTTCTTGCGCCCAATGCCAGCAGCAAATGGGTTTGCAATGATCCCTGGGGACACCTGCCAGGCAAACAGCAACCCCACCTGAGTGCCCTCCAAAAACTGCCCAGCCCAGCCCAGAGCCTGAGCACCAGCACAATCCCAGAACCACAACTCTTTCAGCCACCTGAAACCTTATTCCACAGAACCCCAGACTGGAGGGGCCTGAAGAGCAGCCAGCTCCCCCCCGACAATTGTTGGAAGAACCCGAGGTCTAAGTAAGAATTTAAGAAGAATTTAAGAATTTAAGGTCTAAGAACTGAAATTCATCCAGGTATCAGAAGGGGATGAGGTGAGCAGGGCTGGCTCCATGCTCTCCTGCAGAACACAAATCTGACTAGCTCAGCCTGGAAACAGGAGTCAGAGAGGGCACAGGATTGCTCCAGGGAAGGATGAACACCCAGAGAGCCAGAGATTGGCTGTAAATGAGCTGGGATCCCTTTGGGGGGCTCAGGTGACCCCAGGGCAGTGTGCAGGAATAGGTGGGGTCACTCTGGGGGCTCAGGTGACCCAGGGCAGTGTGAATGAAGAGGTGGGATCAGTGTGGGGGGCTCAGGGCAGTGTCCAGGAATAGGTGGGGTCACTCTGGGGGTCCCAAGTGACCCAGGGAAGTGTGAATGGAGGCTCAGGCGACCCAGAGCAGTGTGCAGCAATAGGCAGGGTCACACTGGGGTCCCAGGTGACCCAGGGCAGTGTGAATGAGGAGCTGGGATCCCTCGGGTGTCCCAGGTGCCCCAGCCCAGGTACCCCCAGGTGCCCCCAGCCCCAGCCCAGGTACCCCCAGGTACCCCTAGGTGTCCCCCAGCCCCATTCCAGGTACCCCAGCCCAGGTGCCCCATCCCAGGCGCCCCAGCCCAGGTGCCCCAGCCCTCTCACCTCGGCGGCGGCCGCGCGCGGGTCGAAGCCGTCGCACACCTGCACGAGCAGCGCGTCGCCCACGCCCCGCAGCACCTGCACGGCCTCGCCGTGGGTCAGCCCCAGCAGGCTCTGCTGGTTCACCTCCAGGATCCGCATGCCCACCTGCAGCCGCCCGTCCCGCGCCGCCGCGCCCGACGAGCTCACCTGCAACACACGGGGTCACCTGGGGGTACCTGCAACACACGGGGTCAGCGGGGGTACCTGCAACACACGGGGTCACCTGGGGTCACCTGCAACACACCTGGGGTCACCTGGGGGTACCTGCAACACACGGGGTCACCTGGGGGCACCTGCAACACACCTGGGGGCACCTGGGGACACCTGGGCAACACACGGGGTCACCTGGGGTCACCTGCAACACACGGGTCACCTGCACACCTGGGGGCACCTGGGGGTACCCAGCACACAGGGTCACCTGCAACACTGTGGTCACCTGGGGTCACAGCAACACATTCTGGGGGCACCTGCAGGTGGGGTCACCTGGGGTACCTGGGCATCACACAGCAATGCATTCTGGGTCACCTGGGGACACCTGCAATGGCACCTGGGGTCACCTGCAACACACTGGGCACCTGGGGACACCTGCAATGCAGGATGTGGTCAGAGCAATGTGGTCACCTGGTGGCCATCCCAGCAATGTGCATTCTTGTGCATCCCAGTAATGTGCATTCTGGATGTGACCAGCAAATGTGCATTCTGTGCATTCTGTGCATTCAGTAATGTGCATTCTGCAGCAATGTGCATTCTGTGCATCCCAGCAATGTGCATTCTGTGCATTCCAGCAATGTGCATTCTGTGCATCCCAGCAATGTGCATTCTGTGCATCCCTGTGCATCCCAGCAATGTGCATTCTGTGCATCCCAGCAATGTGCATTCTGTGCATCCCAGCAATGTGCATTCTGTGCATCCCAGCAATGTGCATTCTGTGCATCCCAGCAATGTGCATTCTGTGTATCCCAGCAATGTGCATTCTGTGCATCCCAGCAATGTGCATTCTGTGCATCCCAGCAATGTGCATTCTGTGCATCCCAGAAATGTGCATTCTGTGTATCCCAGCAATGTGCATTCTGTGTATTCCAGCAATGTGCATTCTGTGCATCCCAGCAATGTGCATTCTGTGCATCCCAGCAATGTGCACTCTGTGTATTCCAGCAATGTGCATTCTGTGCATTCCAGCAATGTGCATTCTGTGTATCCCAGCAATGTGCATTCTGTGCATTCCAGCAATGTGCATTCTGTGTATCCCAGCAATGTGCATTCTGTGCATCCCAGCAATGTGCATTCTGTCCCCATCTGCTGCAGCCAGGCAGGGCAGTGCCCCTGATCTCCTGGCACACATTATCTGCTCATGGGCCAGCTTTAAACCAGCTGGGGCAATCATCTTTATCTTTCCACAGCCCATCCTCCCTCCAGGAGAGATCTCCTGTTCATGGCCAGTGAGTCCCAGGGCATGGCTGATAAAATTCCATCATCCCATGGGAGATGCTCCAGCCAGGGCAGGAGCCAAGCCTTTCCTACCCAGAGAAAAACTGAGAGCACATTTTACACTCCCCAGGGATCCTGGGTGCACATTTTACACATTTTACACATTTTACACATTTTACACATTTTACACTCCCCCCAGGGCTCCCCCTCTCCCTGTCCTGGTACCTTGGAGATGAAGATGCCCTCATCAGTGGGATCAAAGGGATTTCCAGCGTGGCCCTTGGCTCCACCCCTGATGCTGATGCCCAGCTTCTCTCCTGGAGCCTTTTCAATGCAGATTTCCTGCAAGCACACAAGAGTCTCCTTGTGCTGGGCCCAGTTCAGCTGAGGGAACACTCCTGGAGTGAGCACAGTCCTAAATGCCCTCAGAGGGGCCTGAATCAGCCCAGCCCCATCTGGCAGTTTATTGCTGTAGGTGAGGACCTGTCCTTTTCTGTTCCCTGATGACAGTCACCAGGCCCCAGCTGGAGATGCACTTACAGAGACTGGATTCTGCCACAGAAGGAAATTCGAACCAGGAGTGTGGCTGTGTCCTAATCCCAGAGCTGCAGCCTGCTAAAAACTGCCCCAGAAACCACCCTGTGATTGCCACCAACCCTGACAGCACCCACCTGCATCCCAGGAGGGTCCCTACAGACCACCCTGCTGAGCTCCTGGGTGTTTGACTGCCCCCCAGTTCTCACCCAGCACCCACCTGCATCCCAGGAGGGTCCCTACAGACCACCCTGCTGAGCTCCTGGGTGTTTGACTGCCCCCCAGTTCTCACCCAGCACCCACCTGCATCCCAGGTGGATCCCTACAGATCACCCTGCTGAGCTCCTGGCTGTTGGAACACCCCAAAGCCTCACCCAGCACCCACCTGCATCCCATGGGGAGCAGGGTCCCTCCTGACCAGCACAGTGAGCTCCTGGCTGTTGGAACACCCCCAAAGCCTCACCCAGCACCCACCTGCATCCCATGGGGAGCAGGGTCCCTCCTGACCAGCACAGTGAGCTCCTGGCTGTTGGAACACCCCCAAAGCCTCACCCAGCACCCACCTGCATCCCATGGGGAGCAGGATCCCTCCTGACCAGCACAGTGAGCTCCTGGCTGTTGGAACACCCCCAAAGCCTCACCCAGCACTCACCTGCATGCCAGGGGGTGCAGGGTCCCTCCTGACCAGCAGGCTCAGCTCCTGGGCCGGGCTCAGCAGGGCACTCACAGCCTCCTGGTGCGTGGCGTGGCGCAGGTCGGTGCCGTTCACCTGCAGCAGCCGGTCCCCAACACGGAGCCCACTGCGGGCAGCCAGCCCCCGGGGGATCACCTGGGGGACAGCAGGAACACTGAGGGAGGGACACACAGACACCTGGGGACAGCCAGCCCCCGGGGGATCACCGGGGGACAGCAGGAACACTGAGGGAGGGACACACAGACACCTGGGGACAGCCAGCCCCCGGGGGATCACCTGGGGGACAGCAGGAACAGTGAGGGAGGGACACACAGACACCTGGGGACACACAGACACCTGGGGACAGACAGACACCTGGGGGACACACAGACACCTGGGGACAGCCAGCCCCCGGGGGATCACCTGGGGGACAGGAGGAACACTGAGGGAGGGACACACAGACACCTGGGGACAGCCAGCCCCCGGGGGATCACCTGGGGGACAGCAGGAACAGTGAGGGAGGGACACACAGACACCTGGGGACACACAGACACCTGGGGACAGACAGACACCTGGGGGACACACAGACACCTGCGGGCAGCCAGCCCCCGGGGGATCACCTGGGGGACAGAGAGTGAGGGAGGGACAGACAGACACCTGGGGGACAGACAGAGAGAGCAGGGACACCCCAGAGTGCAGCAGTGTGTGGGGTGGTGTGGCCACAATGTGCATTCTGTGTATCCCAGCAATGTGCATTCTGTGCATTCCAGCAATGTGCATTCTGTGCATCCCAGCAATGTGCATTCTGTCCCCATCTGCTGCAGCCAGGCAGGGCAGTGCCCCTGATCTCCTGGCACACATTATCTGCTCATGGGCCAGCTTTAAACCAGCTGGGGCAATCATCTTTATCTTTGCCACAGCCCATCCTCCCTCCAGGAGAGATCTCCTGTTCATGGCCAGTGAGTCCCAGGGCATGGCTGATAAAATTCCATCATCCCATGGGAGATGCTCCAGCCAGGGCAGGAGCCAAGCCTTTCCTACCCAGAGAAAAACTGACATTTGGAACAGCAGAGCAGCCTTTGCCACTGGATCCCAGAGGAATTCCAGACCTTTCCACATCATCCCTGCACCTTCAGAGGGAACTGCCCCTTCTCCAGGAGCACTGCTCCAGCTGAGCCACATCTGCCACTGCAGGAGGATGCAGCCACCATGGAATGGGACTGTGCCAACACCCTGACTGACTGACGGGTGTCAGCTTGGATTCTGACTCTGGCAGGGTTTGGGATTGTTCTTTGTAATACTGCATTTCTATTTTAATTTTCCCAGTAAAGAACTGTTATTCCTATTTCCCATATCTTTGCCTGAGAGCCCCTCAATTTCTAATTTATAATAATTTGGAGGGAATGGTTTACATTCTCCATTTCAAAGAGAGTCTTCTGCTTTTCTCAGCAGACACCTGTCCTTCAAACCAGGACATGATGTCAGCACTGGAATGGGAATGTGGGATCAGAGGACACTGGCCTGAGAGCAGCAGAGCAGCTCTGGTGCCCCAGCAGCCACACTCAGCCCTGCAGCACTCTCCCAGCAGTGAGTGGCTGTCTGCAGTGCCAGCATCTTCAAAAGCTGGCTGGGATCCTTCCTGAGGGCTCAGCATGGACTGACTGTACAGGTTTGAGGCTTCTCCATGCCCTCAGGTGGCTCCAGCAGCAGCACATCCAGCACAAACCACCCTGCACACATCCCTGTCCCACAAATCCATCTGCACATCTGGAAATGCTGCACCTCAGCCCCAAGAGCAGCTCAGGAGCAGGGAGCAGCTCTGCTGGACTCACCTTGGAGATGAAGACCCCTGGCTCGTGGATCCCGAAGGGGTGGCTGGAATGGTCACTGCCCCCCACGATGCTCAGCCCCAGGGGACCCCCTGCTTTCACCAGGTGGATTTCCTGAAGGGAACAGGGAGCAGGGTCAGAGGCAAGGCAGGATGTCACACACAGAGCACAGACACTGACAAACATGGAGCCAGGGGTGCTCTGCACGGGTGAGCACAACATGTATCCCAGGCAGTGCAGTGTCCCCAGCCCAGGCAGTGCAGTGTCCCCAGCCCAGAAAGTGCAGTGTCCCCAACCCAGGCTGGTGCAGTGTCCCCATCCCAGGCAGGTGCATGTCCCCATCCCAGGCAGGTGCAGTGTCCCCAGCCCAGGCTGGTGGAGTGTCCCCATCCCAGGCAGTGCAGTGTCCCCATCCCTGTGCACACCCCATCCCTCTGCACACCCCAATCCCTGTGCACACCCCGTCCCTGTGCACACCCCAATCCCTGTGCACACCCCAATCCCTGTGCACACCCCGTCCCTGTGCACACCCCCGTCCCTGTGCACACCCCAATCCCTGTGCACACCCCATCCCTGTGCACACCCCATCCCCGTGCACACCCCATCCCTGTGCACACCCCACCCCTGCAGCTCACCTCGATGGGGTACTGGTCCTCCAGCCCCGTGCTCAGGGGGCTCCCCCTGGGGCTGGCCGGGCTGGCCTGGCCTGGCTGCTCCACCAGCAGGGCGCCCTGGTGGGCCTGGCGGCCCACCAAGCAGGGCGATGGTGGGGGCGGCCGGTCAGCGCTACCGCCTGGTCTTCTGTCATGTCTACCCCATTGATCTGCAAGAGCCGCGGGGCCGCCGTCAGGGGGGGCTCTGGGGGCTGGGGGCTGGGGGGCTGGGGGCACTGGGGGCACTGGGGGGCTGGGGGGCTGGGGGCACAATGGGCACTGGGGCACTGGGGGCACTGGGGGGGCTGGGGGCACTATGGGCACTGGGAGCCCTGGGAGCACTGGGGGCACTGGGGACACTGGGGGCACTGGGAGCACTGGGAGCACTGGCAGCACTGGCAGCAATGGCAGCAATGGCAGCGCTGGGAGCACTGGGGACACTGGGGGCTCTGGGAGCCCCGGCAGCACTGGCAGCACTGGCAGCACTGGCAGCAATGGCAGCCCTGGGAGCACTGGGAGCACTGGGGACACTGGGGGCACTGGCAGCACTGGGAGCCCTGGGAGCACTGGGAGCACTGGGAACACTGGCAGCACTGGGGACACTGGGGGCTCTGGGAGCCCTGGGAGCACTGGGGACACTGGAGGCTCTGGGAGCCCTGGGAGCACTGGGGACACTGGGGGCTCTGGGAGCCCTGGCAGCACTGGGAGCACTGGGAGCACTGGGGACACTGGAGGCTCTGGGAGCCCTGGGAGCACTGGGGACACTGGGAGCACTGGCAGCACTGGGAGCACTGGGAGCACTGGGGACACTGGGGGCTCTGGGAGCCCTGGGAGCACTGGGGACACTGGGAGCACTGGCAGCACTGGGAGTACTGGGGACACTGGGGGCTCTGGGAGCCCTGGCAGCACTGGGGACACTGGGAGCCCTGGCAGCACTGGCAGCACTGGGGGCACTGGGGGCTCTGGGAGCACTGGGAGCCCTGTCCTGCTCCTGTGCCCCACAGCCCCTCTCAGCTCTGCCAGCTCCCTCCAGCCCTGCACAGGCTCAGGGCCCTGCTCATTCCCCCCCAGCCCAGTTCCCTTCCCAGCCAGCTCTGCTGCCCCTCCCCCACGCTCCTGCACACCTGAGGAGGAGCCCAGGTGGGATCTTCACCTGCCCCAGCCCCACCCTGGGAGAAGCAAAACCAGCAACGTGCAATGTTGTGCAATGGCACAAGAATGTGCCAAATTGTGCTGCACTGTCACTGAGCACTGCTGCACTGTCACCTGCTGCACTGTCACTGAGCACTGCTGCACTGTCACTGAGCACTGCTGCACTGTCACCTGCTGCACTGTCACCTGCTCATTGTCACCTGCTGCACTGTCACTGAGCACTGCTGCACTGTCACCTGCTGCACTGTCACTGAGCACTGTCACTGCTGCACTGTCACTGTCACCTCACTGCACTGTCACCTGCTGCATTGTCACCTGCTGCACTGTCACTGAGCACTGCTGCACTGTCACCTGCTGCACTGTCACCTGCTCATTGTCACCTGCTGCACTGTCACCTGCTGCACTGTCACCTGCTCGTTGTCACCTGCTGCATTGTCATTGAGCACTGCTGCACTGTCACCTGCTCATTGTCACCTGCTCATTGTCACCTGCACTGCTGCACTGTCACTGAGCACTCCTGCACTGTCACCTGCTGCATTTTCACCTGCTCATTGTCACCTGCTGCACTGTCACTTGCTGCATTGTCACCCGCTCGTTGTCACCTGCTGCGCTGTCACCTGCCCTCATCAGCCACCCAAATCCCCGTGCAGGCACTGCAGGCAGGACGTGCTGGGTGACAGGAGCTGTCTCTGGTCACTGTGCCCCTGCCTGCCCATGCTGGCCCAGGGCAGGTGCCAGCTCCAAGGCATTAACAGGGACCCCAGGCACAGAGAGACCTGGAAGGGCAGAGAGCCTCTCCCACAAAATCAGGATTTAAATCTGCCTCCCTGGAAACTCAGGGGGCTGGAAAGGATGTGACTGTTCAGGGATCCACAAGGGGCAGGAACCTGAGCTGGAAGAACACAGCCAAAACAACAAAACTTGAGAGGAGAAAGGTGAAGCTGAATATTAAAAGCTTCTAGTCATGAGGTTCTGGAAAAGCTTTCCAAAATGAACAATGAGGACATGAAAAAAGGAGCTGCCAAGATGGGCTTTGATCAGCTCATGAAGTAACAACGTGACTGTAACAGTCGCAGCCATGGGCTCTGTACCCAGCTCCCTGCTGCCTGATTCCCAGAATATCATTGCTAATATCATTGCTAATATCATTGCTAATATCATTGCTAATATCATTGCTAATATTATTGCTTCTTCATTATTGTCACTGCCCAGCTCCTTCCCAGAGAGCGTTTCCTGCACTGAGCTGACATGCACTGAGTGCCAGGGCTTTGTGCAGCACAGGGCACCAAGCAGGACAGGTGACAGGGTCACCACACAGGTGCACAGCCCTTAAGGAGTGCAGGCTGTGCCCCTGGCTTCCCTGGATGCCTCCAGACCCCCCTGGCAGGAGGCTCAGAGACCCTGCCATGGTGCCCAGGGGGTCTGGGGACTGGATCTCAGCCCCTGGAAAGATTTACCATCATTGCAGGAAGAATTACAAGTCATAAAAAATAAATAGAGTATAAATTAGACTGTTAGAAGGTAGAAAAGTGAATTTATAGAAATGTTTGTATTAGGGGGTTTGAAGCTAAGATGGAGGATTTTGGGCGTGGTGTGTCCTTTCTTTCTTCTTCATCCGTGTTAGTGCCAGGCTGGCATCACTGGATTGGTTTGGAACAAAGCTGGACAGTGTAATAAAGGTGTCATGTATTGGAAAGTAATTGTAAACATTAGGTAGGTAATTTATGGTATAAAAGATAAGTCCTGCCCCAAGGGCAGGCAGTGTGCCTTGGGTCACCAGGCTGGACAGACCTCTGTGGGTCAGAGAAAGAATTCCTTAGATAAGAAAAAATAAAAAAACTTGGAAACCTCAGAAAACGGCTCCTGAATCATCTTCAGCTCGAGCTGGGAAAACCTGAACTCTAAACCATCAAATGTCCTTTTGTGGGTGATCTCACGTGCAGGAGACCCACGGGCAGTGACACAGGTGACAGGCACAGGCTCAGACAGTCCCTGTGCATCCTTAAAGCAATGACCCAAAGGAATCACCCACATTAGAGAGGGGCAGCCAAAGCTGGCCAGGGATTCCCAGGAGAAATGGAGATTACAAGGGCTGTGTCAGCACATCTCCTGCAGGAAAGGAAGGAGGTGTTGTGGGAACATGCAGCACTTGTTGTGGGGCATTTAGCAGAAAGGAAGAGGACTGGAGGTGAGGAACAAGCACGGGGAAATACAGGGGAGAACCAGAGGCTGCTGGTCAGGGCTGGTCTGACCAAGCCACATCTGCTCTGCCTTCTCCCCACATTCTGAATTTATTGTGCCAGTTCACTCTGCTCATGTTCTGGTCATGTTCTGCTCATGTTCATGGTCTGCACATGTCTGAGAGCTACTGGTAAAATTCAGCAAGAGGAATCCAAAAGGTGGGAAGACTCAAGAGGTGTCCCAGAAGCTGGATGAAAGGCTTGGGGTCTGACTGAGAGGAATGTCCAATTTGTCTCTACAAATGAGCTGTGGATCTGCTGGTAGATAAGGTTAGCACTGAGAAATAAAAGAAACAATGGGAGGGATTCCACTGATGGATGAATGGGAAAAGAGATTTGCCTTTACAAACAAACTGTAGGTTTGCTGGTAAATGAAACTGGGGAATGGAAGATAAAAGAAGCAACGGGGGAAAACTATGAATTGTATAAGAATTACAAATTAAAAGGGAGGGGTGTACATGAGAGGGGAATCTCAGGTGTCAGGGGTTTGGGAAGTCTGTGCCTCTCAGGTACCTCAGCCCATGGGGAAAGAGAGAGGGAAATGCAGCCAGGAAATTGGGATAAAAGGAGGCTGCATCCTCCAAAAATCTGAGAGATCCCAGGGGAATGTCCCATGGCCTCTCCCTTTACTGGAATAAAGCAAAGAGAACTCCTCTGTCTCCTTTTTGGGCATAAACCTCTGGGGTTTGTGGATTAATTTTCCTGACATGACCAAGAGCCTGGAACACCTCTCTGCCTGGAGCAGAGGCTGGAGAGCTGCAGGCAGGAGCATTTCCTGCAGGGAGGATGTGAGCATGTTCCAGCTGCATCCCCACGAGCCAGAGGGCAGGGGCAGGGAGCTGCTGTTCCTGCCCTGGGAGCACTACCTGTGCCCAGGTGTGCACTGTCTGTGCCTGGGAAGGGAGCATTCCTCGCTGGAATCCACCTCTGGTGGGGACAAAGGCAGCAAGCAGGACAGGCTTGGCTCTCTGGCTCTAAACACAGTGAGTGGGAACAAGATCATCTTCAGGGTCCCTTCCAACCCAAGCCCAGCTCTGACCCTGTGACACTGCAGTGATGCTGCACTCACAGACCTGCTGCAGCACGACTGTGGGGCTGGTGTGGCCAGAAATGTGTATTGTGTGTGTTCCAAAAATGTGAATTCTGTGTATTCCAGCAATGTGCATTCAGTGCATCCCAGCAATGTGCATTCTGTGCATCCCAGCAATGTGCATTCTGTGCATCCCAGCAATGTGCATTCTGTCCCAGCAATCATCCTGTGCATCCCAGCAATGTGCATTCTGTGCATTCCAGCAATGCAGGGCAGTGCCCCTGATCTCCTGGCACACATTATCTGCTCATGGGCAGCTTTAAACCAGCTGGGGCAATCATCTTTATCTTCCCACAGCCCATCCTCCCTCCAGGAGAGATCTCCTGTTCATGGCCAGTGAGTCCCAGGGCATGGCTGATAAAATTCCATCATCCCATGGGAGATGCTCCAGCCAGGGCAGGAGCCAAGCCTTTCCTACCCAGAGAAAAACTGACATTTGGAACACCAGAGCACCTTCTTTCCACTGGATCCCAGAGGAAAGCCAGACCTTTCCACATCATCCCTGCACCTTCAGAGGAAACTGCCCCTTCTCCAGGAGCACTGCTCCAGCTGAGCCACATCTGCCACTGCAGGAGGATGCAGCCACCATGGAATGGGACTGTGCCAACACCCTGACTGACTGACGGGTGTCAGCTTGGATTCTGACTCTGGCAGGGTTTGGGATTGTTCTTTGTAACACTGCATTTCTATTTTAATTTTCCTAGTAAAGAACTGTTATTCCTAATTCCCATATCTTTGCCTGAGAGCCCCTTAATTTCAAAACTGTAATAATTTGGAGGGAGGGGTTTACATTCTCCATTTCAAAGAGAAGCTCCTGCCTTTATTGGCAGACACTTGTCCTTCAAACCATTCCTTCCTAACATCCCCTCTGCTATTTTCCAGCCCCTGGCAGGATGAGAGTGGTCAGATGGGCACAGGAGGATTGAGAGCACAGGGCAAGAGCAGGGAGCTGGGCTGTATTTATTTTCTTATGAAAACAGAATCAAAGTAAGAGCTGAGCATGACCAGGAGACGATGGCTTTGGAAATGGGTCCTGCCTGTGGGGCCCATGAGCCCTGTACCTCTGCAGGGACAGGAAACCTGCACACACCCCAGAAATCATGGCAGGGAAGCTTTCCAGTGAAAATGGAATTGCTGCTTTGAAAGAGTGTGGTGAGCAGTTCTGGTGGGTGCTCTCCTAAAAGGTGACATGTTCCTGCACTCACCTCAGGGATCTCAGCTCAGCACCACACCTGCATGGTCACACACACCTCAGCCAGGCACCCACAGGGTTAACAGGGTGTCAGGAATAACCACAGCAATGCCAAAGTCTGGCAGAGGCCTGAGCTCTGTGAGCCCTGAGCTCACACATCCCACAAGGAATCCACTGCAGGCTATTACTGGGGAATTAGATCTGCTTTTCCTATGAGGCTGCCCACAGATATAAATAGAGCTGCAGAAACAGGGTGGAGACAGGTTTGGCTTTTGAATCTGTTCTCAGATTTTGTGTCTCCTTGTTCCACAGGCTGAGCAAACCAGCCCCAAATGAGCCTGTGCCCTGGGATAGAGCAGACAGAAGCCAGCACTGACGAGGCTGTATCAGTGTTTACTCACTCCAGTGCTGTGAGCACAGCAGCTGGGCCAGAACCCACCACCTGCACACCTGCACAGCAGCTGGGCCAGAACCCACCACCAGCACAGCACCTGCAGGGTGCCCCAGCCCCAGCACAGCACCTGCAGGGTGCCCAGCCCCAGCACAGCACCTGCAGGGTGCCCCAGCCCCAGCACAGCACCTGCAGGGTGCCCAGCCCCAGCACAGCACCTGCAGGGTGCCCCAGCACAGCACAGCACCTGCAGGGTGCCCCAGCCCCAGCACAGCACCTGCAGGGTGCCCCAGCCCCAGCACAGCACCTGCAGGGCCCCAGCCTGCACAGCCCAGCACAGCACCTGCAGGGTGCCCCAGCTCCCACCTGCAGCACAGCACCTGCAGGGTGCCCAGCCCCAGCACAGCACCTGCAGGGTGCCCCAGCCCCAGCACAGCACCTGCAGGGTGCCCCAGCACAGCACAGCACCTGCAGGGTGCCCAGAGGCAGCACAGCACCTGCAGGGTGCCCAGCCCCAGCACAGCACCTGCAGGGTGCCCCAGCCCCAGCACAGCACCTGCAGGGTGCCCCAGAGGCTGCACAGCACCTGCAGGGTGCCCCAGCACAGCACAGCACCTGCAGGCAGGTGCAGGTAAGGGGCCAGAGGCTCAGGAGAGGCTCCTGCAGGAGGAGCAGGAGGCAGAGACATGAGGTGAAAGCAGTGAGGACAGGAGGGAGGCCCAGGCCAGAGCTCCAGGTGAGGCAGGGACACACTGAGGCACCCCTGGGCAGCTCCAGCAGGTGACCATGCCACCCCAAGGGGCTCCCCTGTCCCTGGCCATGTCCCCAAGGGGCTCCCCTGTCCCTGGCTGTGTCCCCAGGGCACTCCCCTCTCCCTGGCCATGTCCCCAAGGGGCTCCCCTGTCCCTGGCCGTGTCCCCAGGGCGCTCCTCTCTCCCTGGCCGTGTCCCCAGGGCACTCCCCCTCTCCGTGGCTGTGTCCCCAGATGCCACCCAGGCTCCAGAGGGACACCAGGGCTGCTGTGTCCCCTCCCTCCATGCCATTCCTGGGGACAGCACCTGCATAAAGTGCTGGGCAAAGGTGAGGTATAACTGCACCCACCATGAGACAGAATGAGAAGCTCTCCCAGGAGGCTCAGGAGCTGAAGGAAGGAGCCCCAAAACCCAGCTCCAGTGACAGAGGAGTAGCCCCTGCAGAGCAGGGCCAGGGGCCCAAAGGCAGCCCCAGGGACAGAGCAGGGCCAGCAGCCCCTGCAGAGCAGGGCCAGGGGCCCAAAGGCAGCCCCAGGGACAGAGCAGGGACAGCCCCCCCCAGACTCACCGAGAGCACGCGGTCCCCGACGCGCAGGGTCCCGTCCCGGTGCGCCGCGCCTCCCTCTGCGATCCGCGAGATGAAGATCCCCTGCAGCACAGCCACGGGCTCAGAGCAGCCCAGCAACCTCCAAACTCAGCCTGGCTCCCCAAACCCGCCTCCAGAGGCCAGGCATGTCCCAGTCAGAGCAGCCCAGGAACCACCAAACCTGAGCCTGGCTCCCCAAACCCGCTCCAGACCCCAGGCAGGTCCCAGTCAGAGCAGCCCAGGAACCACCAAACCTGAGCCTGGCTCCCCAAACCCGCTCCAGACCCCAGGCAGGTCCCAGAGCTCTCCCCTCCACAGACCCTTTGCTCCCCTCTCCACACAAACCCTCTGCTCCCAGAGCCCCTGGCAGCAAATCCCTCCCGTGACCCGAGCCTGGAATCTGTGCCAGGAGGGCAGCAGGAGGATTGGATGTCACTGGCAGGGACTGGGAGCCCCAGCCACTGTGCTGCTATAAAAAGAGGGACAGGGACTTGGGACAAGGGCTTGGGGTGACAGCACAAGGGGGAATGGCTTCCCACTGCCAGAGGGCAGGGTTAGATGGGATTTTGGGAAGGAATTGCCCCCTCTGAGGGGGATTTGGCCCTGGCACGGTGTGCCAGAAAAGCTGGGAACTGCCCCATGAAGCTGTGGCTGCCCCATCCCTGCAAGTGTTCCAGGCCATGGCGGGCAGGGCTGGGAGCAGCCTGGGACAGTGGAACCTGGCCATGAGGAGGGGATGGGATGGGTGAGCTTTAAACCCAAACCCCACTGGGATTCCATGATTCCCTGATGTAAGAGCAACCGGCACCACGAGCCCAGGGCCAGGCTGCACACCCAGGGATGGGGAAGGTTTGGGATCCTGGGGATCAGCACTGACCATGTCCCCAGCCCTGTCCCAGCACTGACCGTGTCCCCAGCAGTGACCGTGTCCCAGCCCTGGAGCCCAGCACTGACCGTGTCCCCAGCCCTGTCCCAGCAGTGACCGTGTCCCCAGCCCAGCAGTGACCGTGTCCCCAGCCCTGTCCCCAGTCCTGACCGTGTGTCCCCAGCCCAGCACTGACCGTGTCCCCAGCCCCAGCAGTGACTGTGTCCCCAGCCCTGTCCAGCACTGACCCAGCACCTGTCCCCAGTCCTGACTGTCCCCAGCCCAGCACTGACCGTGTCCCCAGCCCAGCAGTGACTGTGTCCCCAGCCCTGTCCCAGCACTGACCGTGTCCCCAGCAGTGACCGTGTCCCCAGCCCTGGAGCCCAGCACTGACCGTGTCCCCAGCCCTGTCCCAGCAGTGACCGTGTCCCCAGCCCAGCAGTGACCGTGTCCCCAGCCCTGTCCCCAGTCCTGACCGTGTCCCCAGCCCAGCACTGACCGTGTCCCCAGCCCAGCAGTGACTGTGTCCCCAGCCCTGTCCCAGCACTGACCGTGTCCCCAGCACTGACCGTGTCCCCAGCCCTGTCCCCAGCAGTGACCGTGTCCCCAGCCCTGGAGCCCAGCACTGACCGTGTCCCCAGCCCTGTCCCCAGCACTGACCATGTCCCCAGTCCTGTCCCAGCACTGACCGTGTCCCCAGCCCTGTCCCCAGCAGTGACCGTGTCCCCAGTCCTGTCCCAGCAGTGACCATGTCCCCAGCCCTGTCCCCAGCACTGACCGTGTCCCCAGCCCTGTCCCAGCACTGACCATGTCCCCAGCCCAGCAGTGACCGTGTCCCCAGCCCTGTCCCAGCCTCACCGTGTCCCCAGCCCTGTCCCAGCCTCACCGTGTCCCCAGCCCAGCCTCACCGTGTCCCCAGCCCTGTCCCAGCCTCACCGTGTCCCCAGCCCGGTAGGGCGTGGAGCCCTTGCCGCCGGCGATGCTGAAGCCCAGCCCCCTCTCGTTGCGCACCAGGCAGGCGGAGAGGCGGCCCGGGGGCGCGGGGGGCGCGGGGGGCTCGGGCGGGCGCAGCGCCCGCGCCGCTCCCGGGGGCTGTAGTCGTCCTCGGGGCGCAGCGCCGTGACGGTGATGGCGTTCTCGGGCTCCACCATGCGCTCCCGCAGCACCGTCATGGACACGGCGCTGCCCGAGCCTCGCAGCGCCTCCACCGCCACGTGGTGCTCGGCGCGGTGCAGGGGCACCCCGTTCACCTGGGGACAGAGGGAACCCCAAAATGAGACAGAGCCCCAAAACCACAGAGCCACCCCACACACACAGCCCTGACCCCGCACACACAGCCCTGACCCCACACACGGTGCTCGGCGCGGTGCAGGGGCACCCCGTTCACCTGGGGACAGAGAGGGAACCCCAAAATCACACAGAGCCCCAAAACCACAGAGCCATCCCATACACACAGCCCTGACCCCACACACACAGCCCTGACCCCACACACGGTGCTCGGCGCAGTGCAGGGGCACCCCGTTCACCTGGGGACAGAGGGAACCCCAAAATGAGACAGAGCCCCCAAACCACAGAGCCACCCCACACACACAGCCCTGACCCCACACACACAGCCCTGACCCCACACGTGGTGCTCGGCGCGGTGCAGGGGCACCCCGTTCACCTGGGGACAGAGGGAACCCCAAAATGAGACAGAGCCCCAAAACCACAGAGCCATCCCACACACACAGCCCTGACCCCACCCACGGTGCTCGGCGCGGTGCAGGGGCACCCCGTTCACCTGGGGACAGAGAGGGAACCCCAAAATCATACAGAGCCCCAAACTCACACAGAGCCACCCCATAAAACCAGCCTGAACCCCACACGTGGTGCTTGGCATGGTGCAGGGACACCCCGTTCACCTGGGGGGAGAGAGGGAACCCCAAAATCACACAGAGCCCCAAACTCACACAGAGCCACCCCATAAAATCAGCCTGAACCCCACACGTGGTGCTCGGCATGGTGCAGGGACACCCCGTTCACCTGGGGACAGAGGGAGGGACAGGGCCCTAAAATCACACAGAACCTAAAATCACACAGAGACACCCCATACACACAAGCCCCAAACTCACACACAGCCTGAACCCCCAGGCTGTGACACACACCCCGTTCACCTGGGGACAGAGCCCCAAAATCACACAGAGCCCTAAAATCTTAGGTTCAATGAGAATGGATTTTTGTATTGAATTTAGTGTTCTAAGACCAGGAGTGACAAAGAACAAAACTTTAGATGTTACTCCAAATCACGACGTTCATAGAAATGCTTCTGTGTGGTGTAACTACACAAGAATCTCAAACAAACCATCCCTCCAGGCTCCTGCAAAAGTGCCGCAGGGAACATTTTTCATTTGCGGGGACAGAACTTGGCCTGCTGTCCCTGCAAACATCACGGGAGGTCCATGCAGCATTGGAAAACTTTCCTTGTTAACAGCTGATGAAAGAGCTTTGACAGAATTGAGAGGAAAGAGAGAAATCCAACATTACGACCCAAAGTGTGATGAGAGCTTCTCTGCATGGAACAAGGCACAGAGAATCTCAGCAGTGATAGTCTCACCCCAAGCAGCATCTGGGGCTGCCTGACTCAGCTGGATCGGTTGGGTTGCTGGTTGAGCAAAAACACCAAAGCTGTTTCTGATGCACTGAGTGACATGTTAACAGATGTCAGCAGTGTGAGGAAAGCAACCCTCCAAAACAGGGCAGCAGTTGATTATCTGTTGCTGACACATGGGCATGGGTGTGAAGAATTTGAGGGAATGTGCTGTATGAATCTCTCTGACCATTCCAAATCAATTCATGAAGATATTAAATAACTAAAGCAAGGAATGGCAAAGCTTGGAGAGTCTACTGGGTCGTGGATGGATGGTCTGTTTGATCTTTTTGGCCTCTCTTCCTTCTGGAGGGAGATTTTGAAAGTAGGTTTTTACATTTTAGTGGGAATTGTTATCTTCTTTATTCTTTTCTTATTTATTTTGCCTTGCATCTTTCACTGCATTCGGAGGGCCTTGGACACAACTGTAAAAGATGTGTTTTTAGTGCAAGCAGAAGGGGGAGATGTGGGGTCCAGGGTGTCCCTCTGGACCCTTTGGGGGTGCAAGAACCCCCAAATCTGTGGCAATCTCACAGAGCTGGCAGTGTGACATCCCTCAGTGTGGCAATGTCACAGAGCCTAGAGCTGGCAGTGTGACATCCTCAGTGTGGCAATGTCACAGAGCCCAGAGCTGGCAGTGTGACATCCCACAGTGTGGCAATGTCACAGAGCTGGCACTGTGACATCCCACAGTGTGGCAATGTCACAGAGCCCAGAGCTGGCAGTGTGACATGCCTCAGTGTGGCAATGTCACAGAGCCCAGAGCTGGCAGTGTGACATCCCTCAGTGTGGCAATGTCACAGAGCACAGAGCTGGCACTGTGACATCCCTCAGTGTGGCAATGTCACAGAGCCCAGAGCTGGCACTGTGACATCCCACAGTGTGGCAATGTCACAGAGCCCAGAGCTGGCACTGTGACATCCCTCAGTGTGGCAATGTCACAGGGCACAGAGCTGGCACTGTGACATCCCTCAGTGTGGCAATGTCACAGAGCCCAGAGCTGGCAGTGTGACATCCCACAGTGTGGCAATGTCACAGAGCACAGAGCTGGCAGTGTGACATCCCTCAGTGTGGCAATGTCACAGAGCCCAGAGCTGGCAGTGTGACATCCCACAGTGTGGCAATGTCACAGAGCTGGCAGTGTGACATCCCTCAGTGTGGCAATGTCACAGAGCACAGAGCTGGCAGTGTGACATCCCTCAGTGTGGCAATGTCACAGAGCTGGCCCATGGAGGGTGGCACACAGGGCACAGCCAGGTGACCATTCCCAGGGCTGGCCCCCCTGGGGTTGATGCCCTGGGACAGTGGGAGGTGTCCCTGCCCATGGCAGGGTGAAATGAGATGACTTTTAAGGTCCCTTCCACCCAAGCAATTCCTGTGGCTGCCTCCCTGGATAAGAAGTTTTTGCACTTATAAGAATATAAGAATATAAGAATATAAGAATATTTTACACTATTTTCCACTTTTGCCCCCCACAGGTATGCAGAGCTCAGCCTGCTGGGGATAGATTATGTATTATGCATTATGAATTATGCATTATGGATTATGGATCATGGATTATGGATTATGGATTGGATTATGGATTTCTCCCCACCTGGCTCACACAATCAGAGCCAATGCAGGAGCTTATAAAGCACCAGAAGATTCATGGTAACATAAACTAAACAACAATCTCTGAGCCAAAGGGATTTTGTTTAGCTCTTACACATCTCCTAATGCTTCATTTGGTCTAAAGTGTGTGATGCAAATCCACTCCCAGTCCTCTCACACCTCCAAACCCACTCCCAGCCATCTCACAGCTGCACTTGTCACTGCCTGTGGGCTCTCTTTGGGTCTGAGGTCACCCTCAGGTGACATTTGGTGGTTTAGAGTTCTTGTTTCCAGCTCGAGCACTGAAGAACAGTCAGGAGCTGCTTTCTGAGCTTTCCAAGGCTGTTTATTGTTTCTTATCTCAGGAATTCTTTCCCTGACCCACAGAGTTCTGTCTGGCAGTTCAATCCAGGGCACACTGCCTGCCTTGGGGCAGGACTTATCTTTTATACTATAAATTACATTCCTAATATTTACAATTACTTTCCAGTATGTGGCACCTTTATTACACTGTCCAGCTCTGTCCCAAACCAACCCAGTGCTGCCATCCTGACCCAAAGATGGATGGCTTGGAGAAGAAAAGACACACCACGCCCAAAATCCTCCATCTTAGCTCTAAACTCCTTTACTATAAACAATTCTATAAATTCACTTTTCTACCTTCTAACAATCTAATTTATGCTCTACTTATTTTTTGTGACTTTTAACACTTCCTGCAATGTTGGTAATTTTTCCCAGGGACTAAAATCCAATCCCCAGGGGTCTTGGGCACTATGCCCAGCCCTCTGAGCCCCCTGCCTGGAGGGTCTGGAGGCACCCAGGGGCACACCTGACTCCCCCCTGCACTCACACCCATCAGCAGGGTTTGCTGTGTGTCCTTACCTCCAGCAGCTTGTCCCCAACCCGGACCCCTGCTCGGGCTGCAGGCCCCTCCTCGGACACTCGGGAGATGAAGATGCCCTGGAACAAAACTTGTGTTAAATGGGATCCCACTCCTCACCCCTGGGAGTGCAGAGACCCCTCAGCACCCCCAGATCCCAGGGCAGGAGCCAGAGCCTGGCCAGTCCTGAACCAGAGAGAGGGGACAGAGCAAGCACAGCATCCTGCTCTGGGGCTGGGAAAAGGGGACAGAAACCCCACTGCAGGGCACCCCAAAGTGACAGAAACCCCACTGCAGGGCACCCCAAAGTGAGAGTGGGACAGAAACCCCACTGCAGGGCACCCCAAAGTGACAGAAACCCCACTGCAGGGCACCCCAAAGTGAGAGTGGGACAGAAACCCCATGGCAGGGCACCCCAAAGTGACAGGGGGACAGAAACCCCACTGCAGGGCACCCCAAAGTGACAGGGGGACAGAAACCCCACTGCACTCACTGAATCTGGGGGGATTCAGGGCTGCTCCAGCTCCTGGATTTGGGGGGGATTCAGGGCTGCCCCATGATTTGGGGGATTCAGGGCTGCTCCCCCTGGCACCAAACGCCCCCACAGCACCCCTGAGCTGCAGCCCCATTGCAGGGGATGGCAGCAGGGATGGTGACAGGGACAGCAGCAGGGGATGGTGACAGGGATGGTGACAGGGATGGTGACAGGGGATGGTGACAGGGACAGCAGCAGGGGATGGTGACAGGGATGGTGACAGGGATGGTGACAGGGGATGGTGACAGGGATGGCAGCAGGGTCCCAGCCCCATTGCAGGGACAGCAGCAGGGGATGGGACACAGCCCAGCCCCAGGGATAGCAGCAGGGTCCCAGCCCCACTGCAGGGTCCCAGCCCAGCCCAGTTTGAGGGTCCCAGCCCAGCTTGAGGGTCCCAGCCCCACTGCAGGGTCCCAGCCCCATTTCAGGGTCCCAGCCCAGTTTGAGGGGCCCAGCCCAGCTGGAGGGTCCCAGCCCAGCCCAGTTTGAGGGTCCCAGCCCAGCTGGAGGGTCCCAGCCCAGCCCAGTTTGAGGGTCCCAGCCCAGTTTGAGGGTCCCAGCCCAGCCCTTACCTCGTCATCCCCCTTGTAGGGCGTGGAGCCCCTGCCCCCCGCGATGCTGATGCCCAAACCCCCCGTCTGGCGCACGATGGTCAGGGTGAGCTGTGACAGAGGGACACGGTCAGGGCTGGCCTGGGCAGGGCCAGGGACCAGGGACACAGCAGGGACACAGCAGGGACACAGCAGGGACACACCAGGGACACAGCAGAGACACACCAGGGACACAGCAGGGACACACCAGGGACACAGCAGAGACACACCAGAGACACAGCAGGGACACAGCAGGGACACAGCAGGGACACAGCAGAGACACACCAGAGACACACCAGGGACACAGCAGGGACACAGCAGAGACACACCAGAGACACACCAGGACACAGCAGGGACACAGCAGAGACACACCAGGGACACAGCAGGGACACAGGAGACACACCAGGGACACAGCAGGGACACAGCAGGGACACAGGGACACACACCAGGACACAGCAGGGACACAGCAGGGACACAGCAGGGACACAGAGAGACACACCACACCAGGGACACAGCAGGGACACACCAGAGACACAGGGACACAGCAGGGACACAGCAGAGACAGGGGACACACCAGGGACAGAGACACAGAGACACACCAGACAGCAGACACACCAGAGACACAGCAGGGACACAGCAGGGACACACCAGAGACACAGCAGGGACACAGCAGAGACACACCAGGGACACAGCAGGGACACAGCAGAGACACAGCAGGGACACAGCAGGGACACACCAGAGACACAGCAGGGACACATCAGAGACACAGCAGGGACACAGCAGGGACACAGCAGGGACACACCAGGGACACAGCAGGGACACAGCAGAGACACAGCAGGGACACAGCAGGGACACAGCAGGGACACACCAGGGACACACCAGAGACACACCAGGGACACAGCAGGGACACACCAGGGACACAGCAGGGACACACCAGAGACACACCAGGGACACACCAGGGACACAGCAGAGACACACCAGAGACACAGCAGGGACACAGCAGGGACACAGCAGGGACACACCAGGGACACACCAGGGACACACCAGGGACACACCAGGGACACAGCAGGGACACAGCAGGGACACACCCAGAGACACAGCAGGGACACACCAGGGACACAGCAGGGACACAGCAGGGACACAGCAGGGACACACCAGGGACACAGCAGGGACACAGCAGGGACACACCAGAGACACACCAGGGACACAGCAGGGACACACCAGGGAGACACCAGGGACACAGCAGAGACACACCAGGAACACACCAGAGACACACCAAAACCACAGCAAAAACACACCAAAACCACACCAGAAACACACCAAATACAAATGAAAAACACACAAAAACCACAGTCTCAGGGGAGGGCTCCTTTCACCAAAAACACAGAAAAACACACACCAAAAACACAGCCCCAAGGGAGGGCTCTTTTCACCAAAAACACATGAAAACCACAGACCCAGGGCACCTGTGGGTGACCCTGGCACTCACACCAGCCCCAGCACAACACAGGACACACCAATCCCTTCCCAGGCTGAGTCCTGGCCCCACAGTCCCCTTGCTGGACACACAGGAGGGGATTCAGCACAAACCAAACTTCAGCCAGGGCCTGGAGCACAGGACAGGGCTCACAGCCCAGCCTGGCTGTGCAGGGGTTAAATTCCATCCCTCTGGGGATTCCAGGTAAGCCAGAGCTCACAGCCCAGCCTGGCTCTGCAGGGGTTAAACTCCATCCCCCTGGGGATTCCAGGTGACCCCAGCACGGTGTGCAGTGACCAGCAGGACACCACAACACCCTGCATGGACACTTGGCTTTGCTGCACTGATGGAGATCAGCACACAGCTCCCAAAACCTGCTCTGTGCAGAGCCCCTGCTTCCCTCTGAGCATCACAGCTGAGCCATCCACAACCCTCCTCCTCCTCTCCATCCCCACCCAGCTGAGCTGAGCTGTTCAGGACACCAGCAGAACCATTCCCAGCACCAGGAGGAGGACAGGGAGCAGGTGCCAGGGCACAGGGAGAGGAACAGGACAGGCAGGGCTCTCTCAGGGCCAAGGGGCTGCTGAGGTGGGACAGAAATGGGCACAGGGAACCAAATTTGCCATCCTCCATTGGGATTTCCTCTTTGAAACAAAGCCCAGGAGGGAGAGAGGCTGCTGCAGGGATGTCAAGTGCCAGTGTCAACTGGTGTAATTGATAAAGGATTCGTGTTAATCATAGAAGTTTTGGAGTTTGTATAAACCAGAATACTTAAATAAGAAAATAACATGGACCTAGATAAAGGGAAATACATGATTAAACCCACTCTGTTTAAATCCCCCTCTTATGAATACTGTGTATACCAGTTTGTAAAAGAAAAAAAAGGGGTTTTCCATAGTCTGAAAGGTTTTTGCAGAATCAGATTCCTGCCTTTGTGTGATCAATCACAAACTCTCTTCTAAAGATCAACTTCCCACTTCTTCTGTTTTTATCCACCAAGACCAGATGGTTCCATGACCAATTGTCCAAAGAGCTGTCCCACGGGAGTTTGGAAGTTTCTTTGACCACCACTGCTTACCTTGCAGAATTATCACAACAAAACAACAGCAATTATTGATTGTTACAAGGAAAACCATCCTATAAAAAGGGAGCTGCAAACCAGGTTCGGTGGAGCATGGAGTGGGCAGTGGCCCCCCATGTATCCCCAGTGCTGCTTGCTCTGTCCATGTAAAATAAAGCAATCTAAATTTGGCAGAGTGTTGAGACTTTGTTTCTCATTTATAACAGCAGTCACTGTCTCTCTGCAAGAGCCAGAAAAATTCCAAATTCTGGAATTCTAGACCTACAGCAGTCACTGCCTGTGGTGCAAGAGCCAGAAAAATTCCAAATTCTGGAATTCTGGACCTACAGCAGTCACTGCCTGTGGTGCAAGAGCCAGAAAAATTCCAAATTCTGGAATTCTAGACCTACAGCAGTCACTGCCTGTGGTGCAAGAGCCAGAAAAATTCCAGGACCATGATTCTGGACAATGACAAGGACTCTGATGTCACTGCTCCAGCTGCATGGGAAGCTGATGCTGTAAATGAAAATGCTCCACAAACCCCCTGGATTTCACACAAACCAGTCCAAAACTATGGGGAAACCTGCCAGAAAAGCCAACTGGCCTGAGGGGGAAGAACCTTCTGTCCATCAGTGCACACTGCAAAAAAACAAGCAAAACAAAATAAAACAAAAACACAAAAAAAACCCCCAAAAAAACAAAAAAACAAAAAAAAAAAAACAAAAACAAAAGCAAAACAGCAAGCAGAAAACAGGGCAGATTTAAAATACTGACACTGCAGCAAAGGGGCTTGGATTAGATTTAAATACAGGCTGAAAAGAGTATTTCAAACTCCAAAGCAAATCAGCTCTCCCACAAAAACCAGCGTGGTGAGGAACTGATCTGGTGGATGCTTGTTTGAGCTCTGTGCAAAGAGTAACTGTGTGAACATGAAGCTGAAGAAGGAGGATCTGGATCCAGGCTGTAATTCCCTCCATGGTGCAGCTCAGGCTGTTTCTGGCACTGAACCCTTGAGCTGTTTGTTCCCCAAAGCTCCTCCCAGCCCAGGCTGCTCCTGGATGTTGGGCTGGCACTGAAACCTCAGCTCAGAGCTGCCCCAGGGACAGCTCAGCTCCCTCTTCACCATGGCCTTCACTGGGTGTTTATGGGTTTCACTGGGTGTTTATGGGTTTCACTGGGTATTTATGGACTCACTGGGTATTTATGGGCTTCACTGGGTGTTTCACTCCTTGTGTTTTTCCCCCCAGAGATATGATCTGTGCTGCTTCCCACCAAAACTCACTGCTTCTTCCTCTGCAGAAAGGACAGACCCCCATGGAGGGGCACCACTGCTGGAGTCAGTCAGGGGATTCTCTGAATCCTTCAGAGAGAAATCAGAGTGCAGGGATTGAATTAAAGCCTTTGCATGGATGGAAGGACATTAAGCCTCTCACACATAAAGTGGATGTTTAAGTAGAAGTAAGTCAGTAAGTTTAGGGTGAGCTCTAATGCTTTTAGTGAGTGAAAGGTTTCAAATGCCAGAGCAGCAGAGCGAGTTCTAGTGAAGGTGAAACACACTGATATCTTCAATAGAGGCTCCAGCCCACAGCTGCAGACAGGACACAAACATAACAGAGCTGTAGTGAGAATATTGCTGACATTTCTCACACAGAACAAGACAGGTTGTATGTGCAGTTCTATAGGTAACCTGGAGTGCTAAGAAACTGGAATTGTAACAGGTTAAGGAGTGCTGGTCTGAGTTTGTGTCTCAGCTTGTTGGAAAAATCCCATATAAGAGTTTGTACTGGGGAGAGTTGGTGCCTTCAGCCATCAGCTCTTTGCCAGGCTTTTGCTTTGCCATTGCTTTTTGCCATTGCCTGTTGAGCCTGATGTGCTTTGCAATAAGATGTGCTTTGTAATAAATAACCTTTTAACTATTGGCTGCTTTGCTGATTTAAGATACCCTGACGAAGCAGGAGCCAAGAGCTCAGAGTTGGAGACTGAGAGCACTGGAGGCCAAGAATCTCACACACCACACTCCCAGTTTCCTGCACAGAAAGTGCTGCAGTGCTGGGGAAAAGTGAAAAATGAAAAAGCTGCCACAGCAGCTCGGAGCTGATCCCTCTCCCTGGGCTCCCAGCAGGAACCCTCAGCACCAGAGGCACTGGACACACCCAGGGGAGCAGTTTCCCCTTCTCCTCACTCCTGCCTGTGGCTCTGCGCCTTTCTGGGGCCACCAAACAAGAGCCAGGGCCACCAAACATGACCCAGGGCCACCAAACAAGAGCCAGGGCCACCAAACATGACCCAGGGCCACCAAACAAGAGCCAGGGCCACCAAACAAGAGCCAGGGCCACCAAACATGACCCAGGGCCACCAAACAAGAGCCAGGGCCACCAAACATGACCCAGGGCCACCAAACGTGAACCAGGGCCACCAAACAAGAGCCAGGGCCACCAAACATGATCCAGGGCCACCAAACATGAACCAGGCCACCAAACATGACCCAGGGCCACCCCAGCCAGGTTCTCCCATGGGTTTGGTGTAACTGCTTTTTTTAACACAGAATCATGGAATGCTTTGGGTGGGAAGGGACCTTGAAGCTCCTCCCTTCTTTAACAGGTTCCCTGCTCCTGCAAGGATTCCCAGCTGGAGGAGCAGCTGCACACAGCACAGGGGCTGCACAGCTGGACAGGCTCACTGCACAGCTGGACACAGCACAGGGGCTGCACAGCTGGACAGGCTCACTGCACAGCTGGACAGGCTCACTGCACAGCTGGACACAGCACAGGCTGCACAGCTGGACAGGCTCACTGCACAGCTGGACAGGCTCACTGCACAGCTGGACACAGCACAGGGGCTGCACAGCTGGACAGGCTCACTGCACAGCTGGACAGGCTCACTGCACAGCTGGACACAGCACAGGCTGCACAGCTGGACAGGCTCACTGCACAGCTGCACACAGCACAGGGGCTGCACAGCTGGACAGGCTCACTGCACAGCTGGACAGGCTCACTGCACAGCTGGACAGGCTCACTGCACAGCTGGACACAGCACAGGGGCTGCACAGCTGGACACAGCACAAGGGCTGCACAGCTGGACAGGCTCACTGCACAGCTGGACACAGCACAGGGGCTGCACAGCTGGACACAGCACAAGGGCTGCACAGCTGGACAGGCTCACTGCACAGCTGGAGACAGCACAAAGGCTGCACAGCTGGACAGGCTCACTGCACAGCTGGACAGGCTCACTGCACAGCTGGAGACAGCACAAGGGCTGCACAGCTGGACAGGCTCACTGCACAGCTGGACAGGCTCACTGCACAGCTGTGGGGCATTCTGAATTTGCTGCTGTGCCTGGAACCCACCCCTGAGGGCTCCTGCAGCCTGCCAGGGGCACGGCAGAGACTGAGAGGAATGTTGGATTTGTCTTTGTTATAAATGTATGACATGTTGTTGGCTCTTTGCAAGTATTGGGATAAATGCTATATGTATAATGTTAAAATAGCATTTCTATATGGATATAGTCTTTGTTAATAGTAAAAGTTAGACATAAGGTTTTTTTAAATAATATGCTAAAACTACCTGCCTAGTCAAATAACAGCCTGTGAACAAGTAATAAAAACCCCGCAGCTGACACAATTATCAACACTCACCAACTAAAACCACCACCCAAATTTAAAAAAAAAAAAAAAAAAACCACAAGCCAAAAACCACGCATGCTCCAAAAAAGCAAACCCAAAAAGAAGCCATGCTGAACAATTCCCCAAAACAGTTAACTCTGCATTGAAGTCTATAAATATGTAACAAATAAATAAATTATAAAACGTATTTTAAGAAGTATTCCCAAAGCAGCAGTGTGCTCTTAGCAGCATGCCAAGCACCCAGCAGTTTTAACTCTTTGCTTTATGTTTTGTCTCCTATTGTCTTTTAATTAAACCTTTTAATTGTCCCAAAACAGCAAACCGTGTTTTTCACAGTCTTTACAAACAAGCTGTGGATCTGCTGGTAGATAAGGTTAGCACTGAGAAATAAAAGAAACAACGGGAGGGAATCCACTGATTGATGAATGGGAAAAGAGATTTGCCTTTACAAACAAACTGTAGGTTTGCTGGTAAATGAAACTGGGGAATGGAAGATGAAAGAAGCAACGGGGAAAACTATGAATTGTATAAGAATTACAAATTAAAAGGGAGGGTTGTACATGAGAGGGGAATCTCAGGTGTCAGGGGTTTGGGAAGTCTGTGCCTCTCAGGTACCTCAGCCAAAGGGGAAAGAGAGAGGGAAATGCAGCCAGGAAATTGGGATAAAAGGAGGCTGCATCCTCCAAAAATCTGAGAGATCCCAGGGGAATGTCCCATGGCCTCTCCCTTTACTGGAATAAAGCAAAGAGAACTCCTCTGTCTCCTTTTTGGGCATAAACCTCTGGGGTTTGTGGGTTAATCTTCCTGACACAGAGGACTCAGGGACAGAGCTCAGAGCTGCTGAGAACAAGTTTGCTGGGAAGGATGAGGAGTGGCAGAAGGTCTCACAGGTATGTGTGTAACAGAAAGATCTTTGAATGTAGAATCTGAAGAAGGAATAGAGATGAGAGCAAGTTTTGATGTAGAAGAAAAGAATTGCTGAGTTTTACTGGGTAACTAAAAAGGCAAAGGGCAGTGAGTTGGAAGGGGCTTTTATGACTTAGAGCAAAAATGAAATCCACCTCAAACAAGAGATTTTCACAACAAAAAAATGCCATGTTGCAAGTAGAAAAAAAAAAATCTCAGAATCTTCCACTGCAAGAAAACTGAAAAACAACTTCTAGCTTAAACTCTAACACACTAATCTTTTGTGATTGGAAAATAGTAACAGGAATATGGTAATGTCAGTTGTTGTGATAGGCTATAGGGAATAGGGAAGGGATTGATTAGTTGTCATCTTTTAAAATGCTCTGCAATGAAAAGTAAAAAATGCATTGGAACCAGATCTAGAAGCTTTCAGAGGAACCCAGAGCTGTGGGCTGGGCTCTGTCACTCACAGCTGTGAATTGCTGCATCATTTAAATACAATAAACAGCATTTTAAATAATAAATAAATTACTGCATCATTTGAATACAATACACAGCATTTTAAATGATAAATAAATTTCTGCCTCATTTGAATACAATACACAGCATTTTAAAGAGCCCCCTGGAGTTCCACATCCCTCGTTTTTAGGCTCTTACACAAGTTCTCCCTCCAAACACAGCTGGGGCTGGGGTGCAAGGACAAGGGCAAACAGCCTCAGGTTGTGCCAGGAGCAGTTTGAGTTTAGGAAAGTTCCCTGCTGTAAATCCCTGTCCATCCCTGGCATGGAGTGCTCAGCACAGGGTGGAGTGTTCATATCTCTAAGTGCTCAAAATGACATGGACATGGCACCTGAGGACGTGGTTTAGTGACAAACATGGTGCTGCTGCTGGGCTGATGATTGAACTTGCTGAAGTTCAAGATCTTTCCCAACCTGATTCCCTGACTCTCAGTGCCCAATCTCACATGTGCATGTCCCCAAAGATTTATTTGGGACTGTCCCACCGACACAGGAAATGCACACTGCAATAAATAATTTGGATTAATGTTGGGACAGATGGGTGACATGAAGGTGAGGGATCCCACTTGTGAAGAATCCATTAAATGTCATCAATAAACTTTCCAAAAATCAAAAGGACTGGACAACTTGTGTCCAAGAGTCCCAACATTTGTCTGAGATCTGTGAGATGCTTCTGGAGCATTTCCAAAATCCTGGGCTTTTTTACCCTGAGGCTCCACAGAATCTGCCTGTAACACCAGCTCCTCACCCAGCACCAGCCCAGAGGCTGAGGACACCTGTGGCTCTCACAACAAACAGCTGAATTCTATCAAAACCAGGCCTCTTAAAACTCAAACTTTGTCATTGGGAGAAGACTCCAGACTTGGCTGATGAAGATTCACTAAGCAGAGCTGTGCAAAAATGGAACCTGTGCTCCAAGACCAGGCACTGACCTCAGCCAGAGCTGGCACAGGAGTGTGGACAGGGACCAGGGAAGTGCCAGGTAAGTACAGGTAAGTGCCAGGTAAGAATCATCAAGACAGAAACAAGAATTTGGGCTCTGTCAGGATGCATCAGGCATGGCCTTACTCTGAATCAGACAAAACTGAAATAATTCCATATGAGAGGCTGGGAGCCTTCCAATTCAGGAGGGGAGACAGACCCTTTTTACCTTTTCATGCCATTAATAGGAGATGATTGCTCCATGTTTGTAATCACAAAAAGAATTAGGGCTATTCAATGGAACTCAATAAGATACCAAATGAAATATCAGTGGCAGGCTTAAAAGATGATTTTTGATATAAAGCTCAAGTAATTGCATAATCCACTGCCCCTAGATTCTGTGAGAGTGCAATTTATAAAAGGAACAGGAGAGATCACACAAGATCATGGATGGCAGGTGCCTCACACAGGGGCAGGAACAGCCCAGAAATTCTGATCTACAGTGCCAGGAGCTGGGTGAGCACCCAGCAGTGACAGGATCCCTCTGCCCTGCTCAGGTCTGAGCCCCTCAGCTGCCTCTGACACACCTTCAGGGTCACAGAACATATTAAATAAAATAAAACATGGCATTTCAAACCTGGCACAGAACAGCCCAAAGGTTTAGGCTGAGTGGGAGTCAGAGGATCTCTGAATCCTTCAGAGAGAAATCAGAGTGCAGGGATTGAATTAAAGCCTTTGCATGGATGGAAGGACATTAAACCTCTCACACATAAAGTGGATGTTTAAGTAGAAGTAAGTCAGTAAGTTTAGGGTGAGCTCTAATGCTTTTAGTGAGTGAAAGGTTTCAAATGCCAGAGCAGCAGAGCGAGTTCTAGTGAAGGTGGAACACACTGATATCTTCAATAGAGGCTCCAGCCCACAGCTGCAGATAGGACACAAACAGAGCTGTAGTGAGAATATTGCTGACATTTTTCACACAGAACAAGACAGGTTGTATGAGTAGTTCTATAGGTAACCTGGTGTGCTAAGAAACTGGAATTGTAACAGGTTAAGGAGTGCTGGTCTGAGTTTGTGTCTCAGCTTGTTGGAAAAATCCCATATAAGAGTTTGTATTGGGGAGAGTTGCTGCTTTTAGCCTTTGGTTTTTGCCTTTCTTGACTTTCTCCTTTGTTGCCACTGCTTTTTGCCATTGCCTATTACTGCTTTGTAATAAATAACCTTTTAACTATTGGCTGCTTTACTTATTTAAGATACCCTGATGAAGCAGGAGCCAAGAGCTCAGAGTTGGTGCCTGAGAGCTCTGGGGGCTGTAACCCCACAAAGCTGGACAGCAGCAGAATCTCTCCCCAGAAAGGGGCAGCAGCAGAGCAGGGGCTGCTCAGGGAGGGGCAGAGTCACCATCCCTGGCTGGTGACAAGCTGTGGGTCAGCCACAGGCTGAACTCCATGGTCCTGAATAATTCTGGGGCTCTGCTCACCCTGGGAGCACACAGCTGGCACATGGAAGAGCAGGAGCTGCAGGCACTGACTCAGCAGGAAAGATGAGAAGGGCTAAATCTGTCTGGCTTTGGTCAGTGCCTGTGGGAGTCCAGGCTGTTCCCCTGGGTGCCTCCAGACCCCCTGGCAGGGGGCTCAGAGACCCTGCCATGGTGCCCAGGGGTCCTGGGGACTGGACTTAAGCCCCTGGAGAAATTTGCCAACACTGCAGGAAGAATTACAAGTCACAAAAAATAAGTAGAGTGTAAATTAGATTGTTAGAAGGTAGAAAAGTGAATTTTTAGAAATGTTTATATTAGGGGGTTTGAAGCTGAGATGGAGGATTTTGGGTGTGGTATGTCCTTTCTTCTTCTTCTCCAAGCCATCCATCTTTGGGTCAGGATGGCAGCACTGGGTTGGTTTGGGAAGAAGTTGGACAGTGTAATACAGGTGCCATGCATTGGAAAGTAATTGTAAATATTAGGTAATTTAGAGTATAAAAGATAAGTCCTGCCCCAGAGCAGGCAGTGTGCCCTGGATTGAAATGCTCAACAGTTAGTTAGAGAAAGAATTTCTGAGATAAGAAACAAAAACAACCTTGGAAAGCTCAGAAAACAGCTCCTGACTCTTCTTTGGTGAGCAGCTGGGAAAAGCTGAACTCTGAACCAGCTGCATGTCCTGCTGTGGGGAACTGAGGCTCAGGAGACCCCTCAGACAGTGACAAGTGACAGCTCATGGGGACAAGGCTGAGAATGCCAGGAGAACAGGGAGTGGGAGAGGCTGTGACTGCTGGGAGCTGAGTGAGCCCAGACAGAGGCACAGGAAGGTGAGGGGAGGCAGGAGCAGCCCCTGGCCATGGGCTGGGGGTCCCTGCTCCCACTGACTCCTCCCATTGCTCTGGGGCTCAAAGGAAAGGGACCGGGGGGCAGAGAGGGGGGCACAGCACAGAGAGCCACAAAACAGCCCCAGGAAACCAAAGAGAAGCAGAGAACCCTGAATGACAGCTGGGACAGCAGGACTGGGACAGGGACACACCTGGGGACAGGGATGGGGACAGGGACACACCTGGGGACGGGGACAGGGACACACCTGGGGACGGGGACAGGGACAGCAGAACTGGGACAGACAGGGACAGGGGACAGGGACAGGGACACACCTGGGGATGGAGACAGGGACAGCAGAACTGGGACAGACAGGGACAGGGGATAGGGACAGGGACAGGGACACACCTGGGGATGGGGACAGGGATGGGGACAGGGACACACCTGGGGACAGGGACAGGACAGGGACACACCTGGGGACAGGGACAGGGATGGGGACAGGGACACACCTGGGGACAGGGACAGGGACAGCAGAACTGGGGACAGGGACAGGTCAGGGACAGAGACAGGGGACAGGGACAGGACAGGGACAAGGACAGGGACAAGGACAGGTCAGGGGACAGGGACAGGAGAGGGACAGCAGAACTGGGGACAGGGACAGAGCAGGGACAGGGACAGGCACAGCCCCACTGGTGACAGAGGGGACAGGGCCCTGCCACGCCCTGGGTGCTGCTCTGCTCCTGCCCCTTCCCTCCCCCAGGAGACTCAGGGACAGTGAGCACGTTCCCCAAAGGGAGGGAAGCAAGGATGCCTTTGGGAAATTCCATGGAGATGAGGAGCAGTGCTGGGTCTGTGCAGAGCTGTGATCTCACCCTGGGGCACGACTGAAATGTCTGCAGTGACAGCAACCCTCCACTGGGACAAACTCCAGGGGCACAGAAACAGAAAAAAAAAGGAATTGTGCAGCTTTGGCAGGGGCACAGAAATAGAAAAAAAAAGGAAATGTGCAGCTTTGGCAGGGGCACAGAAATAGAAAAAAGAAAAGGGAATTGTGCAGCTTTGGCAGGGGCACAGAAATAGAAAAAAAAAGAAAAGGGAATTGTGCAGCTTTGGCAGGGGCACAGAAATAGAAAAAAAAAGGAATCCTGCCTGGCCAAACTACAGAATGCAGCAGGAAATTATTTTCTCTCTGGAAATGAAAACACTCAAATGCTCAAGAAGAAGGAAAAGCATTGTCCAAAGCCACCAATCCTCAAATATTTCAGAGCCAGAAACAGGACACAAACCTACACCAGAGTCTGGGACAGGTAACACTGAACACATCCTATTTCATTTCCTCAGCACAGAATTTTTATTCCTATTCTTACTGGCCCTTCTTTCCTGGTGAAATCCTTGCAGCAGTCATTTTTTTGCACTGTATTTTCCACTATAAAATTCCACAGGAGACAGAAATTTCAGATTTTTTTAGAGGTATGTTTTGCCCAATATTTAAAATACAATTGCAAGACTATAAAGACTGGGGGGATTTCCAACTTTCCTAAAATCTACTTTCACAATCCCACCAATCCTAACCTCACCAATCATAATCCAAATCAATCCTAATCCCACCAATCCTAATCCAAATCAATCATAATCCCACCAATCATATTCCCATCAATCATAATCCCATCAATCAATCCCATCAATCCTAATCCAAATAACTCCTAATCCCATCAATCCTAATCCCATCAATCACATCAATCATAATCCCAATCCTAATCCCACCAATCCTAATCCCATCAATCATAATCCCACCAATCCCATCAATCATAATGCCACCAATCCTAATCCCACCAATCCTAATCCCATCAATCACATCAATCCTAATCCCACTAATCTTAATCCCACAATTACAATCCCATCAATCACATAAATCCTAATCCCACCAATCCTACTCCCATCAATCATAATCCCCATCAATCCTAATCTTGCCAAGCATAATCCCATCAATCACATCAATCATAATCCCACAATTACAATCCAATCAATCCCATAAATCATAATCCAAATCAATCACATCAATCTTAATCCCACTAATCATAATCCCACAATTACAATCCTATCAATGCTGTCAATCATAATCCCACCAATCCTAATCCAAATCACTCATAATCCCATCAATCCTAATCTCATCAATCAATCAATCAATCCATCCCATCAGCCATAATCCCATCAATCTTAATCCTGACAATCCTAATCCCACCAATCATAATCCCATCAATCACATCATTCATAACCCCATCAATCCTAATCCCATCAATCACAATCCCATCGATCAAGTCCATCAATCCTAATCCTATCAATCATAATCCCACCAATCCTAATCCCTCCAATCAACCACATCAATCATAATCCCACCAATCAATAAATTACATCAGTTGTAATCCCACCAATCATAATCCCATCAATCACATCAACCATAATCCCATCAATCCTAATCCCATCAATCCTAATCCCAGCCATAATCCCACCAATCAACCACAGCAATTGTAATCATAATCCCACCCCTGCTAATCCCATCAATCCCACCCCTCAGTCTCCAGTCTCCAGCACTCAGGGGGTGACTCTGCCCAAACTGTGCCCTCACACAACTGCAGAGGTGAAGCTGCACCTTCACAGGAGGAGACCCCAACCCCTCAGCACCACAGACCAGCCCCCAAAGGTGCAGCTGGAACAGACCCCAACCCCTCAGCACCACAGACCAGCCCCCAAAGGTGCAGCTGGAACAGACCCCAACCCCTCAGCACCACAGACCAACCCCCAAAGGTGCAGCTGGAGCAGACCCCAACCCCTCAGCACCACAGACCAACCCCCAAAGGAGCAGCTGGAACAGACCCCAACCCCTCAGCACCACAGACCAACCCCCAAAGGAGCAGCTGGAACAGACCCCAACCCCTCAGCACCACAGACCAGCCCCCAAAGGTGCAGCTGGAACAGACCCCAACCCCTCAGCACCACAGACCAACCCCCAAAGGAGCACCTGGAACAGACCCCAACCCCTCAGCACCACAGACCAACCCCCAAAGGAGCACCTGGAACAGACCCCAACCCCTCAGCACCACAGACCAACCCCCAAAGGTGCAGCTGGAACAGACCCCAACCCCTCAGCACCACAGACCAACCCCCAAAGGAGCACCTGGAACAGACCCCAACCCCTCAGCACCACAGACCAACCCCCAAAGGAGCACCTGGAACAGACCCCAACCCCTCAGCATCACACACCAACCCCCAAACTGGGAAAGGAGCAGAACCCTGACCCAGGAGGGGCTGGGGCTGTCCCAGAACCCCCAAACTTGGAAAGGAGCAGAAACCCAGCCCAGGAGGGGCTGGGGCTGTCCCAGCCCTGGGAGTGCTCCAGGCCAGGCTGGAAACGGTTTGGAGCAGCCTGGGACATGGCAGGGGGTGGCACTGGGTGACATTTAAAAGATCCCTCCTAACCCAAGCCATTCCATGATTCCATAAAAACACTGAGGACCCTCCAAACCAGTAGGAAAAGGTCATAAACCCGTTTTTTATGGGAATAAATTAAAAGCCAGACAAATTAAAACTGAAAATATGGCACATTCTTCTTTGCTCAGTGGGAACTTTGATCATCTTAAAAATTAAACAAGAGAAATGGGAGTGCTGTATCCTTTTTTTATCATCAAGACTCCAGTCTGTCATGTTCCAGTCCAGCCAGGTTCCATGACCCTTCCTGCACCACACAAGAGGTTCAGCAAACTCTTCCAGGTTTAAAATCTATGGGTCACATTGTGGGGAAATCAAATTTGCTACAAAAGAATTCCAAGTCTGGCAATGCCCTGATGAAGCACACACCCAGTAAATGCAAATCCAGGGCAGGGGAAGAGCTGAGGTGTGCAGAGCAGAGAGCAGCCCCACACAGAGGCCCAGGAGGGCTCCCAGTACATCCCAGTGCTCCCCAGTGCCTGTGCAGCCTTTCCAAAACTGAACCCCTTGAGATGAGGATGCTCCAGGATGGTTCCCAGTACATCCCAGTACATCCCAGTGCACCCCAGTGCCGGTGCAGCCTTTCCAAAACTGATCCCTTTGAGCTCAGGCTGCTCCAGGATGGTTCCCAGTACATCCCAGTGCATCCCACTGCATCCCACTGCCTGTGCAGCCTTTCCAAAACTGAACCCCTTGAGATGAGGATGCTCCAGGATGGCTCCCAGCACATCCCAGTGATCCCCACAGGTGTGACACCTGGGCAGCAGCAGCAGTTTGTGACACCTGGAATGCAGGTACCCACCACAGGGTATCACACACTTCAACAAAATATTAAATGTTTTAAACAAAGTTATTCTGGCTCAGCAGAGCCCCTGGGCACCCTCAGCAGGAGCTCTGCTGTACCTGGCACTGGCACAAGCTGGGCATGTCCCTCTAGCCCTGCTCCAACACAGGCAGCCTCCAGCTCAGCTCTGGTTTAGGATCAAAGAAACCACATCACACTAGCAGCAGTCAGCCCCTTCTCCCTCTGTAATTAACAATACTGAGGGGCTGTAATTAATTACAAAAGGAATGTGACAGCACTTCATGTTGGAGTCAGTGAATCAGGGGTCTCTGAATCCTTCAGAGAGAAATCAGAGTGCAGGGATTGAATTAAAGCCTTTGCATGGATTGAAGGACATTAAGCCTCTCACACATAAAGTGGATGTTTAAGTAGAAGTAAGTCAGTAAGTTTAGGGTGAGCTCTAATGCTTTTAGTGAGTGAAAGGTTTCAAATGCCAGAGCAGCAGAGCGAGTTCTAGTGAAGGTGAAACACACTGATATCTTCAATAGAGGCTCCAGCCCACAGCTGCAGACAGGACACAAACATAACAGAGCTGTAGTGAGAATATTGCTGACATTTCTCACACAGAACAAGACAGGTTGTATGAGTAGTTCTATAGGTAACCTGGTGTGCTAAGAAACTGGAATTGTAACAGGTTGAGGAGTGCTGGTCTGAGTTTGTGTCTCAGCTTGTTGGAAAAATCCCATATAAGAGTTTGTATTGGGGAGAGTTGGTGCTTTTAGCAATTGGTTTATTGCCACTTTGCATTTGCCACTGCTTTGCCATTGCCTGTTGAGACTGATGTGCTTTGTAATAAAATGTGCTTTGTAATAAATAACCTTTTAACTATTGGCTGCTTTGCTTATTTAAGATAACCTGATGAGTAGGAGCCAAGAGCTCAGAGCAGGAGCCTGAGAGCTCTGGGGGTCCAAGAACCTCACACATCATAAATTCAAACTGTGCTGCTCAAGGGCACCAGGCTCTCTGCCCTGCCCAGCTCCTCCAGCTCACAGGTTCTTCTCAAGGAACCATCCCTGGGGGCAGCAGAGCCCTTTGGAAGTGTCCAAGGACAGGCTGGTCAGAGCTTGGGCTCCTCAAGGTTCCTTGCTGAGCACTCCCCAGAGCTGTACGACAACCAAATATTCCAAATCAACTCCCCAAAGCTGCTCTGACAATCAAACATTCCAAATCAACTTCCCAAAGCTGCTCTGACAATCAAATATTCCAAATCAACTTCCCAAAGCTGCTCTGCCCTTGGGTGAGCTCAGCCCCCACCCTCAGTCTGGGGGATCCCCACTGTGCTGCAGAACTCACCTTTCCTCAGAGTACAGAACATTTCTGTGCAAAGGGGACAGTGCTGAGGGGCACCAGAGCCAGCCTGGGGGCTGGGCAGCCACACCCAGCAGCCACAGAACCATCCAGGCTGGAAAAGACCTCCAGCACCAGAAGATTATAAAAGAGAAACACAAGAAATGCTAACGTGGTATTCAGGGACCTAGAGATGGAGAAATCTCCAGGATCCACAACAGGAGACCACACCTGAGCCAGCTCATGTTCTGCCTGGGTGGGAAGGATTTGTCACCTCCCTCCTGAAAAGCCTGACTCCAAAACCAAGAAAAATCTGTTTTACACCTGAGGGAAGAGCAGAGCCAAGCTCTCAGAGACAGCCAGGCCACCTCTCCCAGGCAGCACAGGGGGCTGGTGGCCCTGCTCTGTCTGTCCATGGGAGAGATATCCACACATTATAGTTTGATTTGAAGGGAAAGCTCAAATACTGATAATAAATCTGCAGGACATAAATTTGCATGCTTCTTCTTTAAAGAAATTCAAAACTTATTAATTCATATTGAGGGCACTGCAAAAGCTTAGAACCTGGGTTTTTTAAAAATAATTAACTGTAGAAAAATCAAAACTCAACACTGACATTTGGACAAATGTCCACTCATATCTGAGCAATAACAAATCACTAAATATAGGTGATATCTATTCAAATAAAATATAAAATGTTCTGTACCTTAACCACTCCCAAGAATTTCAGCATCTTTTGAAAACAATGCAAAACCAAACACCTTTACTTTAACTTACAAGGGCTGTGACAATAGAAGTGAATCTGTTATCATGTTATCAGCAAGGGTGCAGCTCCTGCCTCTTGTCAGGAGCTCCTGGCACACCTGCCTGCACCAGGCACTGACACTTCTCCATCATTTCCACCTCAGCCCTGCTCTGCAGCAGCCACTCTCACCTCCAGGATGGAAAGGAGGAAAAGGGGAAAGCAAGGAGGAAACAATCACGGTGTTTGTGATCAGCCAGGTCCAGAAGCCACTTGACCCAGAGAGATGAGAGCTCCCCCTGGGAAGCAAACCAAGCAGGCTGGGTGATTTTTGGCAGAGAGAGAACAGTAGGAGTGGTACAGACCTCTTCCTCCTCAATGCGAGCAGGCTCAATCAGCAGATTATTGGCTTGATCAAACGACACCCCCTGTTAGGACAGGAACCAGCAAAGAGGCATGCGGATTAGTGGAGCATCAACCAAACCCAGCACCACCACCACCACCACCACCCAACACACCAACCACACCACAGCACAGCACAGCACAGCACAACACAGCACAGCAGAACACACCACACCACAGCACAGCACAGCACAACACAGCACAGCACAGCACAGCACAGCAGAACACAGCAGAACACACCACAGCACAGCACAACACAGCACAACACAGCACAGCAGAACACACCACAGCACAGCACAGCACAGCACACAGCAGCACGGCACGGGGGCTGGGCTGCTCCCAGGCACTGCTGAGCTCAGCTCCAGAGCTGGTCTGGTTCTAGAGTCACTGCTGAGCTCAGCTCCAGAGATCCAGAGCTCAGCTTGAGTCACTGCAGAGCTCAGCTCCAGAGCTGGTCTGGTTCTAGAGTCACTGCTGAGCTCAGCTCCAGAGTCACTGCTGAGCTCAGCTCCAGAGATCCAGAGCTGGTCTGCTTGAGTCACTGCTGAGCTCAGCTCCAGAGTCACTGCTGAGCTCAGCTCCAGAGCTGCTTTGGCTCCCAGGGCACTGCAGAGCTCAGCTCAAGTCACTGCTAAGCTCAGCTCCAGAGATCCAGAGCTGATCCAGCTCCCAGAGTCACTGCTGAGCTCACAGCTCCAGGGCTGAGCTCACAGCTCCAGGTGTGACTCCCCAGCCCCAGGTGTGACCCCCCAGCCCCAGAGCAGCCCCCAGCCCTGCTCAGCCCCTCGGCAGTGCCAGCACTGCTCTCGGGCTCCCTGTGCCAAGTGCCAGGGCTCTCCTGACAAGGAGCACCCCAAGGTGCACCCCAAGGTTCTGTTCCTCCCCTGAGCTGCCCTCATCCCCTCCATCAGGTCACTCTGGGGGGGAAGGGTTAAACACAGCAGAGGAGCCTGTGGTGCCACAAGCTGCTGCACAGGAACGAGCAGTCCCCAACACAACTGCACCAGTCCCTTTCTCTGGTGAAACATCCTGACAGCAGCTGGGCTCAAACCTCAGGATTTCTTCTAAAAACCAACTGTCCCTGCAACAAAACTCTGCTGTGAGGATTCAGCCTCCTGCGCAGCCTGTCCTGCCTCCTCCTGCAATGCACAAGGCTCCCTGCACATCCCCACTGCTGGCACACAGCTTGGGAGGCAGCTGATTAATGTCCTAATGAGCATCTGTGTTGGGTTGGTGTGGCCAGTAATGTGCATTCTGTGTATCCCAGCAATGTGCATTCTCTGCATCCCAGAAATGTGGATTCTGTGTATCCCAGCAATGTGCATTCTGTGCATCCCAGCAATGTGCATTCTGTGTATCCCAGCAATGTGCATTCTGTGTATTCCAGAAATGTGGATTCTGTGTATTCCAGCAATGTGCATTCTGTGTATTCCAGCAATGTGCATTCTGTGTATTCCAGAAATGTGGATTCTGTGTATCCCAGCAATGTGCATTCTGTGCATCCCAGCAATGTGCATTCTGTGCATCCCAGCAATGTGCATTCTGTGTATCCCAGCAATGTGCATTCTGTATATTCCAGCAATGTGCATTCTGTGTATTCCAGAAATGTGGATTCTGTGTATCCCAGCAATGTGCATTCTGTGCATCCCAGCAATGTGCATTCTGTGTATTCCAGCAATGTGCATTCTGTGTATCCCAGCAATGTGCATTCTGTGCATCCCAGCAATGTGCATTCTGTCCCCATCTGCTGCAGCCAGGCAGGGCAGTGCCCCTGATCTCCTGGCACACATTATCTGCTCATGGGCAGCTTTAAACCAGCTGGGGCAATCATCTTTATCTTCCCACAGCCCATCCTCCCTCCAGGAGAGATCTCCTGTTCATGGCCAGTGAGTCCCAGGGCATGGCTGATAAAATTCCATCATCCCATGGGAGATGCTCCAGCCAGGGCAGGAGCCAAGCCTTTCCTACCCAGAGAAAAACTGACATTTGGAACACCAGAGCAGCCTTTGCCACTGGATTCCAGAGGAAAGCCAGACCTTTCCACATCATCCCTGCACCTTCAGAGGAAACTGCCCCTTCTCCAGGAGCACTGCTCCAGCTGAGCCACATCTGCCACTGCAGGAGGATGCAGCCACCATGGAATGGGACTGTGCCAACACCCTGACTGACTGACGGGTGTCAGCTTGGATTCTGACTCTGGCAGGGCTTGGGATTGTTCTTTGTAATACTGCATTTCTATTTTAATTTTCCCAGTAAAGAACTGTTATTCCTAATTCCCGCATCTTTTCCTGAGAGCCCCTTAATTTCAAAATAATAATAATAATTTGGAGGGAGGGGTTTACATTCTCCATTTCAAAGAGAAGCTCCTGCCTTTATTGGCAACACCTGTCCTTCAAACCAGGACAACATCCAAGCAGGTTTCACCTTCCACACCTCAGCCCTGAGACTGGCTGATGTCAGACTGTGATGGAGACTCAGCCCCACTCTGACCTCTGCCCAGCAAATACAACTGAAAATCCTCAAACCAGCTGGGGTGAGAACTGATCCCATGAAGTGTTCCTCATCCATGCATTCCCATTCCATTGTGAGGAGTTTCCTCAAGCAGGAACCCCTGTGTGTCCCTGCCCAAACGTGGGGGTTCAGCTGAAGAGAGCCAAGGACCTCTTAAGCCCCAGTATAACCAGTAAGGCCAAAACTTCAGAGCACAAGCTCCCATAAATCCCAGTGCCCCTCCATCAGGGGTCTGGGTGGAAGCACAGGGAAGGGCACTGACATGCCCCAGGAGCACTGAGCCAACAAGTGCCAGTGCCCAAATGTCAGTGCCCAAATGTCAGTCCAGGACTGACTCCATGCAGGGACAAAGCCCATTCTCCTGTGAACCAGCAGCAGCCACCAGCAAGGGAGGAGGAGGAGGAGGCTGAAGGAACAGCAGAAGCCACCAGGGATGAGCCAGAGCTGTGCCTGCAGCACAGGGAACAGCACATGGGATGGGGATGGCGCAAGGAGCTGCACAGTGAAGGTGTCAGACACAGCAGAACAGCACAGCTCTGAGCACCCCTGGAACCCCCAAAACCTCCAGTTGTCCCCCCAGCACATCCCAGAGCAGCAGTGGCTCCATCAGCCCCTGGAGCAGAGGCAGGGCTGCCTCCCCTGAGCTCCCCCTCCCCACCAGACCTTACCTTGACGGATGGCTGAGCAGACAGAGCCCCGTTCTTCCTCTCCTCCTCCTCCTCCCACTCTTCCTCCTGCTCCCTGGGCTCGGGGTTGTTATTGCAGCCTCCCAGCTCCTCTTCCTCTCTGGGGACCCCCTCGCTGCTCAGCCCCTGCAGAAGGGCCACCACTGCCTCTGGCTTGGGCAGCTTGGTGATCTTGAAGTGTTTCTTGTAGTGGGGCGTGTCCTTGCGGATCAGCCTCTGCTTCTCCACCGGGAACGGCCGCTCTTCGTCCTCCTCCTCCTCCTCATCCTCGCTGCGGATCAGCGTGTCCTCAGCAAAGTGCACCGTGGGCTGTGACAAGAGCCAGGCACTGTGACCCCAGGGAGCAGAGGGGGAGCACAGAGCCTGCTGCTCCTGTGAGCCCCAGGGCACAGAGCCTGCTGCCCCTGTGAGCCCCAGGGCACAGAGCCTGCTGCCCCTGTGAGCCCTGTGCTGGCACAGAGCCTGCTGCTCCTGTGAGCCCCAGGGCACAGAGCCTGCTGCTCCTGTGAGCCCCAGGGCACAGAGCCTGCTGCCCCTGTGAGCCCCAGGGCACAGAGCCTGCTGCCCCTGTGAGCCCTGTGCTGGCACAGAGCCTGCTGCCCCTGTGAGCCCCAGGGCACAGAGCCTGCTGCCCCTGTGAGCCCCAGGGCACAGAGCCTGCTGCCCCTGTGAGCCCCAGGGCACAGAGCCTGCTGCCCCTGTGAGCCCAGGGCACAGAGCCTGCTGCCCCTGTGAGCCCAGGGCACAGAGCCTGCTGCCCCTGTGAGCCCCAGGGCACAGAGCCTGCTGCTCCTGTGAGCCCTGTGCTGGCACAGAGCCTGCTGCCCCTGTGAGCCCCAGGGCACAGAGCCTGCTGCTCCTGTGAGCCCCAGGGCACAGAGCCTGCTGCCCCTGTGAGCCCCAGGGCACAGAGCCTGCTGCCCCTGTGAGCCCCAGGGCACAGAGCCTGCTGCTCCTGTGAGCCCTGTGCTAGCACAGAGCCTGCTGCTCCTGTGAGCCTGTGCTGGCACAGAGCCTGCTGCCCCTGTGAGCCCTGTGCTGGCACAGGCAGAGCCTGTGCTGCTGCTCCTGTGTGCAGGAAATGCAGCAACAGCTGCCCCTGTGCTGGCACAGTGCCACTGCTCCTGTGCTCTGGAAATGCAGCAACATTTTACCACCCAAGTGCAGTGATGCTTATCACAATGCACCTGTGTTTTACCAAAATGCAGCAATTCTGTTTTACCAAAATGCAGCAATGCTGTTTTACCAAAATGTAGCAATGCTTTATCACAACACAGCAATGCATCACCAAAATGCAGCAAAGTATCACCAAAACAGAGCAACGTTGCTTTGCCCAAAATGCAGCAATGCTGCTTTACCCAAAATGCAGCAATGCTGTTTTACCCAAATGCAGCAATGTTTTACCCAAAATGCAGCAATGCTGTTTTACCCAAATGCAGCAATGCTTTACCCAAAATGCAGCAATGCTGCTTTCCCAAAACGCAGCAATGCTTTCCCATTTCCCCACCCTTGCCTTTTTCCATACCCACACCTGCCCAGCCACACCTCTGTCAGCTCCAGAGGTGCAGGGCACTCACCCCCATGGCACCCCCCTTTAGGGCACTCACCCCCATGGCACCCCCCTTTAGGGCACTCACCCCCATGGTCACCCCTCTTTAGAGCACTCACTCCCCCATGGTCACCCCCCTTTAGGGCACTCACCCCCATGGTCACCCCCTTTAGGGCACTCACTCCCCATGGTCACCCCCCTTCAGGGCACTCACCCCCCATGGTCACCCCCCTTTAGGGCACTCACACCCCCATGGTCACCCCCTTTAGAGCACTCACTCCCCATGGTCACCCCCTTTCAGGGCACTCACACCCCCCCATGGTCACCCCCCTTTAGGGCACTCACATCCCCATGGTCTCCCCCCTTTAGGGCACTCACCCCCCATGGTCTCCCCACTTTTACCCATGCCCAGCCTGCTCTCTCACCTGTGCAGCTCCCACAGTCTCTGCCTGCTCTGCCTGCAGCCATGCCCAAATCCCACACCCATGCAGCACCTGTGCATGCATTTCCCACCTCCTCTGAAACCTCCAGCTCCTCTCCCTTTTTCTCACCACCCCACTGCAGCCCCCAGGCTCTTACCTCATTGTATTCCACCTCCACCTCCTCCTCCTCCTGCTCAGCAGCCTCCTTGTGCTCCTCCTCCTCCTCCCTGGCCCTCATGCCCGGAGCCACTTGCGTGTCCCCGGGCCGGGGCTCGGCAGAGGCCGTGCTGCCGGACACCTGCGAGTCCTGGCTGCGGTTGGACGTGCTGCTCAGCCTCTTCTCCTGGGGATGCACGTGATGGGGAAACACTAATCTTAGAAAATCAGGGGTTTAGTTACCTTGCTGAAAATAATTAAAAGTTAGAAGTTAGAAGGAAGTAGTTATCTGAAACTTAAATAACTGATTGTCTGTCATTTCATGTTTGCTCACAATGGGAAAAGACAAAACCAGTGAGCAGACCCAAAGTTACACAGACAGTGCAACCAGAAACCCATTCCTTGGAAAACTGGACTATCCCCAGAAATCATTTGCACTGTCATTGATAGAAAAGTTCAAGAGTTCAGGGTGAGGAAGACTTGCCTTACTTCCTCCTTTTAAGCCCCCTCCCCACAAAAACGACCCCAGACTTAATTTAAGAAGTCAATCAATGCTTAATATCCATTCAAGCTAATTACCATAGGAAGGGGGGATGGGAGGGGCTGTTATTATGAATATGGATTTGTTTGAATCCTTTGCCAATAAACAGACTCTGTGATCCCCTGTGATTTTGTAGTGAGTATCAGAGGATTACCTCACCCTGAATAAACACACACTTTGTACCTTTAAATTGTTAGAGAGTCTTTTGTCCCTCACAGCTGAGTATCAGTATTAGATCAATGCTCTTATTTTGGTAAATCAGTGGTCAGCAGGGAACACCAGGGACTGCACAAGGTGGGAATGGTGCAGCACCAACAGACCCAGCTTCTCCCCAGGCTGCTCCACCTCCTGTGCAAGCATCTGCTCCCAGCTCCCACCAGGGCAGCCAGGGGCTCCTCCAAGGGCTCTATTCCCATCATCTTTACTGGGAATAGCAGAGCCTTCTCCTCCTCCTCTCCCTGTGCTGTGACAAAACTGCCACTGCCACACAATTCCCTGGTTTTGGTTTTTTTACACTGTTGTCTGTCTCCCGGTTCTATCTCCTGCTCTATTTCACAGGCCCCCCCATGACAGCTCAAGATTCCCAACTTTCCCAGGCAATCCATTCCCAGTCCGTCCCAGTCTTTCCCAGAAGTCAGTCCTGTTTGCAACATGTTCCTGGTGGCAGATGTCTCTGCCCATGGCATGGAGCTGGAGCTCAATGGTTTGTAGGATTCATCCAACCCAAACCATTCCCTGATGCCCACCCCTCTGTGGCTCTCCCGTGCCCAGGGAGCAGCACTCACCTCTGGGTTGGGAGAGCTGGGGGTGGCCTCAGGCCTGGCAGCGCCGCCCTCGCTGCGCCGCCCCTCCATCACCTTCTTCATCACCTTCAGCTCGCTGGGGTGAGGCGTGGCCCGGCGCTGCAGGCCCTGCAGGGAGACCTCAGCCAGGGCATGCCAGCCTGGCACCACCTGCCAGCCCCTGGCAAAGAGCCCTGCAGGCAGCCAGCAGCTCCTGAGGGCAGCCAGCAGCTCCTGAGGGCAGCCAACAAACCCTGCAGGCAGCCAGCAGCTCCTGAGGGCAGCCAGCAGCTCCTGAGGGCAGCCAGCAGCTCCTGAGGGCGGCCAACAAACCCTGCAGGCAGCCAGCAGCTCCTGAGGGCAGCTGGCAGCTCCTGCAGGCAGCCAGCAGCTCCTGAGGGCAGCCAACAAACCCTGCAGGCAGCCAGCAGCTCCTGAGGGCGGCGAACAAACCCTGCAGGCAGCCAGCACCTCCTGAGGGCAGCCAGCAGCTCCTGAGGGCAGCCAGCACCTCCTGAGGGCAGCCAACAAACCCTGCAGGCAGCCAGCACCTCCTGAGGGCAGCCAGCAGCTCCTGAGGGCGGCCAACAAACCCTGCAGGCAGCCAGCAGCTCCTGCAGGCAGCCAACAAACCCTGCAGGCAGCCAGCACCTCCTGAGGGCAGCTGGCACCTCCAGCAGGCAGCCAGCAGCTCCAGCAGGCAGCCAACACCTGCAGCAGGCAGCCAGCACCTGCAGCAGGCAGCCAGCAGCTCCTGCAGGCAGCCAGAGCCCCCAGGTTCAGAGCCCAACACATCCTGCTGCAGAATCTGCTGCAGGCATTCCACAGCCTGCAGCTGGGAGGGGAAAAACAGAGACAGGGAACCCTGGCAGCTCTCTGCACATCATCCTGGCAGGGGAAAAACAGAGACAGGGAACCCTGGCAGCTCTCTGCACACCATCCTGGCAGGGGAAAAACAGAGACAGGGAACCCTGGCAGCTCTCTGCACACCATCCTGCTCTGCAGCTGATAGGGGGTTTGAGAAGAATGATAGAGTTGGGAAGTTCAAAGGGGTGTTTCAGTAAATGAAAAACTATTGACTCAGAAACTCCCCCAGAACACAGGTGAGAATCTTGGGATATCTTCCTAATTCCTCTTGATTTAAGACGTCTGCCAAGCCCAAATGCACCAGAACTGGTGCTGCTTAGCAAGTTCCATCCCAGATAGAGAGTCAAGAAAACCAGCATTCTAAAACTAATAACAATGTTAAAAACAATTTAAAAACCCCCCAAACCTCCCAATGCCAACAGCACACACAGTGCCAGGACAGCTGCAAACACCACTCATTAGAAGAATTCAGATCTCAAGGATGCCTTTCCATAAACTAAAAAGGAATAAAGTCCTGCAAGAGACTGAAACCCTCAGAGCACTCGCTGCAAACTTGTGTCCTGAGCTTTGTACCTGCACTGGAAGCACAGCAATCTCTCACAGGATTTGAGGCTGTGGCAGTGTTTAGTACTGCACTGCCAGGACCCTCCAGGGCATGGGCTGCACTGTTTCCATGCCTGGAGGGATGGGGATGGCCTGGGCTAGGCTGGGCAGCCTTTCCCCTGGTGGGAGTGAGCTAAACCCTGTCCTGACAGGGCTCTGCTGGCACCTCTGCACATTTCCAGTGCTCCCTGGGCACCTCAGGGCTCCACTCCCACAGAAGAGCCTCAAAACATGACTGCACCAAGGCTCCTAGGGAATTAATTCCTTTTAATTCCCTCCTGCTTGGGTTCTCAGGGCACTGCATGAGGACTCAGCCCTAAGACTTCAAAGCTTGGAAGTGCCAGAATTTTTGTGCCAATATTCCAAGATTTTGGGGCTAGAATTCCCAGATTTTGGGGCTGGAATTCTCAGGGTTCACAGCATAGTATTCCAGGATTTTGAGGCCAAAATTTCCTGGTTTTTGGGGCCAGACTTCCTGGGGTTTTGGGGCAGGAATTCCCAGGGTTTGGGTCTTACAATTTCAAGGATTTTCCCAGTCTTCACACTGGGGAGAGCTGCCTGCAGCAGGGTGGAGCATGGACACCACAGTGGCTGCCCATCTTTGGGAAGCTCAGCCTGTCCCTGTGCAGCCCCAGGGAGCAGCAGGGCTCCAGGAATTCCTTACTCGTCTCTCAGCTCCAGACTCCTCATCATCATCTCCCTTGGGCTCATCCAGGAACTGGATCACACTGACTCTGTTCAGGTTGGTGTCAGTCCAGCTCTCATCCACGCTGTTCTGCAGGAGGTTCTCTGGGGAGGGAGAGAACACAGTGTGTCTTGGGCTGCAATGCAGGATGTGGCCAGAAATGTGCATTCTGTGTATCTCAGCAATGTGAATTCTGTGCATTCTGTGCATCCCAGCAATGTGCATTCTGTGCATCCCAGCAATGTGCATTCTGTGCATCCCAGCAATGTGCATTCTGTGCATCCCAGCAATGTGCATTCTGTCCCCATCTGCTGCAGCCAGGCAGGGCAGTGCCCCTGATCTCCTGGCACACATTATCTGCTCATGGGCCAGCTTTAAACCAGCTGGGGCAATCATCTTTATCTTCCCACAGCCCATCCTCCCTCCAGGAGAGATCTCCTGTTCATGGCCAGTGAGTCCCAGGGCATGGCTGATAAAATTCCATCATCCCATGGGAGATGCTCCAGCCAGGGCAGGAGCCAAGCCTTTCCTACCCAGAGAAAAACTGACATTTGGAACACCAGAGCAGCCTTTGCCACTGGATTCCAGAGGAAAACCAGACCTTTCCACATCATCCCTGCACCTTCAGAGGAAACTGCACCTTCTCCAGGAGCACTGCTCCAGCTGAGCCACATCTGCCACTGCAGGAGGATGCAGCCACCATGGAATGGGACTGTGCCAACACCCTGACTGACTGACGGGTGTCAGCTTGGATTCTGACTCTGGCAGGGCTTGGGATTGTTCTTTGCAACACTGCATTTCTATTTTAATTTTCCTAGTAAAGAACTGTTATTCCTAATTCCCATATCTTTGCCTGAGAGCCCCTCAATTTCAAATTTATAATAATTTGGATTAAATTTTATAATAATAATTATAATTTTAAAAATTATAATTAAAATAAAATAAAATAAAATAAAATATAAAAATAATTCCCCATTTCAAAGAGAAGCTCCTGCCTTTATTAGCAGACACCTGTCCTTAAACCAGGACAGAGCAGCAGCTCTGCAGGCAGGGCTGTGCTGCAGATCTTACCCAGGCTGGGGGAGGGCTGCTGGGGCAGCAGGTAGCAGGTGAGCACCTTCTCTCCTGTCTTCTCATCATCCTCAGTCTGGAACTTCAGCATGGGCTGGGACTGGTTTTCTGCCAGCCACAGTGCCTTCAGGTTCAGGTTTGTCAAAGCAAAGGGCAGATTCTGCAGCCTGGAAAAGAGAAGAAGAGAAGAGCAACGGATTGTTAAACTCACCTGGTGAGGAGGGAGCTCCACCTCAGCTCCAGACAGAACCACAGAACCTTCCAGAACAGCTCCAACCCCAAAAACAGAACCACAGAACCTTCCAGAGCCTTCCAGCCCCAACCCCAAAAACAGAACCACAGAACCTTCCAGAACAGCTCCAACCCCAAAAACAGAACCACAGAACCTTCCAGAGCCTTCCATAAAAGCCCCAACCCCAAAAACAGAACCACAGAACCTTCCAGAACAGCTCCCAGGCACCCCCACACCCTGAACGAGGCTCTGGCTCTGAGCACCTGAGCACAACTGACACAAACCCACAAAACCTGCAGGAAGGGAAGGCAGCCAGTGCCAGGGCTGATTCATTCCACAGATGATAAAAAGCCCTGGCACTGATGATAAAATCCTTTCCTCTTGATTTACCAAAATAAGAGCATTGGTCTAACACCAATACTCAGCTGTGAGGGACAAAAGACTCTCTAACAATTTAAAGTTACAAAGTGTGTGTTTATTCAGGGTGAGGTAATCCTCTGATACTCACTGCAGAATCACAGGTGATCACAGAGTCTGTTTATTGGCAAAGGATTCAAACAAATCCATATTCATAATAACAGCCCCTCCCATCCCCCCTTCCTATGGTAATTAGCTTGAATGGATATTAAGCATTGATTGACTTCTTAAATTAAGTCTGGGGTCATTTTTGTGGGGAGGGGTCTTGAAAGGAGGAAGTAAGGTGAGTCTTCCTCACCCTGAACTCTGGAGCTTTTCTATCAATGACAATACAAATGATTTCTGGGGACAGTCCAGTTTTCCAAGGAATGGGTTTCTGGTTGCACTGTCTGTGTAACTTTGGGTCTGCTCACTGGTTTTGTCTTTTCCCATTGTGAGCAAACATGAAATGACAGACAATCAGTTATTTAAGTTTCAGATAACTACTTCCTTCTAACTTCTAACTTTTAATTATTTTCAGCAAGGTAACTAAAACCCTGATTTTCTAAGATCAGTGTTTCACTCTGGGTTCAGTGACACAGAGAAGGGGCTCATAGCAAAGCTCTCAACAAACCAGCCTGGGCTTTTCCCCGCGGATCCTGGGATCAGCAGCCCCAGCCCAGCCTGGGCTTTCCATCCTGGGATCAGCAGCCCTGGGCTTTTCCACCCCATGGATCCCGGGATCAGCATCCCCAGCCTGTCCCAGCCCAGCCTGGGCTTTTCCATCCTGGGATCAGCAGCCCTGGGCTTTTCCACCCCATTGATCCCGGGATCAGCATCCCCAGCCTGTCTCAGCCCAGCCTGGGCTTTTCCATCCCGGGATCAGCAGCCCCAGCCCTGCCTGGGCTTTTCCCTGCTGTGGATCCTGGGATCAGCAGCCCCAGCCTGTCCCAGCCCTGCCTGGGCTTTTCCACCCCATGGATCAAGCCCCAGCCCCATCCCTGTATCCCATCCCATCCCATCCCTGTATCCCATCCCATCCCTGTATCCTATCCCATCCCTGTATCCCTGTATCCCATCCCATCCCAGCTCTCACCGGTGCCCAGCCACGTCCAGCACGTGCAGCTCAGAGCTGTTGGCCAGCTCGGGGGGCAGCAGTGCCAGCCCGTCCCATCCCATCCCATGGATCCCATCCCATCCCATGGATCCAATCCCATCCCATGGATCCCATCCCATCCCATGGATCCCATCCCTGCTGCTCTCACCAGTTCCCAGCCACGTCCAGCACGTGCAGCTCGGAGCTGTTGGCCAGCTCGGGGGGCAGCAGCCCCATCCCACCCCATCCCATCCCATCGATCCCATCCCATCCATCCCATCCCATCCCATCCCATCCCATGGATCCCATCCCATCCCATGGATCCCATCCCATGGATCCCATGCCAGCTCTCACCTGTTGCCAGCCACGTCCAGCACGTGCAGCTCGGAGCTGTTGGCCAGCTCGGGGGGCAGCAGTGCCAGCCCGTCCCATCCCATCCCACGGATCCCATCCCATCCCATGGATCCCATCCCATCCCATCCCATCCCATCCCATGGATCCCATCCCATCCCATGGATCCCATCCCAGCTCTCACCAGCTCCCAGCTACGTCCAGCACGTGCAGCTCGGAGCTGTTGGCCAGCTCTGGTGACAGCAGTGCCAGCCGGTCCCATCCCATCCCATCCCATCCCATCCCATGGATCCCATCCCATCCCATCCCATCCCATGGATCCCATCCCATCCCATGGATCCCATGCCAGCTCTCACCTGTTGCCAGCCACGTCCAGCACGTGCAGCTCGGAGCTGTTGGCCAGCTCGGGGGGCAGCAGTGCCAGCCCGTCCCATCCCATCCCATCCCACGGATCCCATCCCATCCCATGGATCCAATCCCATCCCATGGATCCCATCCCATCCCATGGATCCCATCCCTGCTGCTCTCACCTGTTGCCAGCCACGTCCAGCACGTGCAGCTCGGAGCTGTTGGCCAGCTCGGGGGGCAGCAGTGCCAGCCGGTTGTCGCGCAGGCTCAGCACGCTCAGGCTGGCACAGCCCCCGATCTCCGCCGGCAGCGCCGACAGACGGTTCCGGTCCACGTTCAGGTTGGTCAGCTTGGAGAGCCGGCCCAGGGACCTGGGCAGGGCCTGGGGGTCAGGGCAAACACAGGGGGACAGGTGAAACACCACAGGGACAGGTGAAACACCACAGGGGGACAGGTGAAACAACACAGGGACAGGTGAAACACCACAGGGGGACAGGTGAAACACCACAGGGAGACAGGTGAAACACCACAGGGACAGGTGAAACAACACAGGGGGACAGGTGAAACAACACAGGGACAGGTGAAACAACACAGGGACAGGTGAAACACCACAGGGGGACAGGTGAAACACCACAGGGACAGGTGAAACAACGCAGGGACAGGTGAAACAACACAGGGGGACAGGTGAAACAACGCAGGGACAGGTGAAACAACACAGGGGGACAGGTGAAACAACACAGGGGGACAGGTGAAACACCACAGGGAGACAGGTGAAACACCACAGGGACAGGTGAAACAACACAGGGAGACAGGTGAAACACCACAGGGGGACAGGTGAAACACCACAGGGACAGGTGAAACACCACAGGGGGACAGGTGAAACAACACAGGGAGACAGGTGAAACACGGGGAGACAGGTGAAACACAAGGAAAAGGCACAGAGCCCTCACAGGGGAACGAGTTGTCTTCTGTCCCAGTAGATGCATTTCTGCTTGCTCTGCATTCTCTATGTTCTGCATTTCTGGGATAGCCGTGGGACATTGTCTTAGGTTGCAATACAGGATGTGGCCAGCAATGTGCATTCTGTGCATCCCAGCAATGTCTATTCTGTGCATCCCAGCAATGTGCATTCTGTCCCCATCTGCTGCAGCCAGGCAGGGCAGTGCCCCTGATCTCCTGGCACACATTATCTGCTCATGGGCCAGCTTTAAACCAGCTGGGGCAGTCATCTTTATCTTCCCACAGCCCATCCTCCCTCCAGGAGAGATCTCCTGTTCATGGCCATTGAGTCCCAGGGCATGGCTGATAAAATTCCATCATCCCATGGGAGATGCTCCAGCCAGGGCAGGAGCCAAGCCTTTCCTACCCAGAGAAAAACTGACATTTTGGGCACCAAGGTACCTTCTTTCCACTGGATCCCAGAGGAAATCCTTTCCACATCATCCCTGCAACTTCAGAGGAAACTGCACCTTCTCCAGGAGCACTGCTCCAGCTGAGCCACATCTGCCACTGCAGGAGGATGCAGCCACCATGGAATGGGGCTGTGCCAACACCCTGACTGACTGACGGGTGTCAGCTTGGATTCTGACTCTGGCAGGGTTTGGGATTGTTCTTTGCAATACTGCATTTCTATTTTAATTTTCCTAGTAAAGAACTGTTATTCCTAATTCCCATCTCTTTGCCTGAGAGCCCCTTAATTTCTAATTTATAATAATTTGGAGGACGGGGGTTTACATTCTCCATTTCAAAGAGAAGCTTCTGCCTTTATTGGCAGACACCTGTCCTTCAAACCAGGACAGACATCTTTGGGACAGGTTTTCCCTCAGGCTCACAGACTGATCTGTGCCAACTCTACCCTTCAACACAGGACACTCCACTGCTCAAAACTTCCCTTCTGTTCACTACCCATTCCCCATCCTTACATTTCACCAACCAAATCACAGTTTGGAGCAAGGCCATTTTCAGTCACACTATCCAAACCCCTCATCCATGCAGCCTGGGATGTGCTCCTGCACCTGTCAGCTGGGATGGGCAATCCCAACACCCCTGCTATCCCATGGAATGTTTTAGGGGAACAAAATCAGTGAGAGAAAGCAGCTCCCAAACACAGTGAAGCTGGTGAAACTGTCCAGCAGCAGCTGGAGCCCTTGCAGGGATTCAGGTGGGGAGGGACCCCTGCAGGTGGCTGCTGTTACTCACTGTCAGCATGTTCTCAGTCAGGATGAGCTCAGACAGGTTCTCACAGTCCCCAATCGATTCTGTCACGTCTGTCAGCCGGTTCTGGTCCACCTTGAGGATGGAGAGCTGCTTCAGCTGACCTGGCCAGGGTGACAAGGTGGGTGTGAGCTGTGCCAGAGTCAAGGATGCTGTTCCACACTCACCTGGCTGTGATCCCATCACCAAGGACCAGAGAACCCAGGCACGAGGCCCTGCCTTCCTCCAGCAGGGCTTTCAGAGCCCCCCACACACCTGAGCTCTGCAGGTGAGCTCTGCTCACCTGTACCCCCACTGCTCCTGCTCTGTCCCTGAACCCCTGAGCCCTGCACAGACTCTGCTGCAGCTCCTGCAGGGGCACTGCCTCACCTGCAGCACCCCCAGGTGTCCCTGAGCCCCTGAGCCCTGCACAGACACTGCTGCAGCTCCTGCAGGGCACTGCCTCACCTGCAGCACCCCCAGGTGTCCCTGAGCCCTGCACAGACACTGCTGCAGCTCCTGCAGGGGCACTGCCTCACCTGCAGCACCCCCAGGTGCCCCTGAGCCCTGCACAGACTCTGCTGCAGCTCCTGCAGGAGCACTGCCTCACCTGCAGCACCCCCAGGTGTCCCTGAGCCCTGCACAGACACTGCTGCAGCTCCTGCAGGAGCACTGCCTCACCTGCAGCACCCCCAGGTGTCCCTGAGCCCTGCACAGACTCTGCTGCAGCTCCTGCAGGAGCACTGCCTCACCTGCAGCACCCCCAGGTGTCCCTGAGCCCTGCACAGACTCTGCTGCAGCTCCTGCAGGAGCACTGCCTCACCTGCAGCACCCCCAGGTGCCCCTGAACCCCTGAGCCCTGCACAGACTCTGCTTTTAGTGGTTTTAGAGTTTTTGTTTTCCAGCTCAAGCACCGAAGGGTCAGAAACTGTTCTCTGAGCTTTCCAAGGCTGTTTATTGTTTCTTATCTCAGGAATTCTTTCCCTGACTCACAGAGATCTGTCTGGCAGTTCAATCCAGGGCACACTGCCTGCCCTTGGGGCAGGACTTATCTTTTATACTATAAATTACCTACCTAATGTTTACAATTACTTTCCAATACGTGGCACTTACATTGCACTGTCCAGCTTTCTCCCAAACCAATCCAAAAGTGCCATCCTAACCCAAAAGATGGATGGCATGAAAAAGAAGAAGAAAGACATACCAAACCCAAATTCCTCCATCTTTGCTCTGGACCCCTTATTATAAACAATCCTATAAATTCATTTTTCTACCTTCTAACAATCTAATTTATGCTCTACCTGTTTTTTGTGACTTGTCATTCTTCCTCTAATGTTGGTAATTTTTCCCAGGGACTAAAATGAAACCGACAGGGGTCCTGGGCACTGTCCCAAGGCCTCTGAGCCAGGGGAATATCCTGGATGCCCACAACAGCACCCACCAATGCCACCAGGGATGTGTGACATGTCCAGCACCCACCAATGCCATCTGGAGCATGTGGTAGTACCCACCAATGCTATTTGGAACGTGTGGCAGCACTCACCAATGCAATGAGGCACACTCACCAGTGCCATGGGGGATGTGTGACACAGGGCACACTGTGACACTCACCAGTGCCATGGGGGATGTGTGACACAGGGCACACTGTCACACTCACCAGTGCCATGGGGGATGTGTGACACAGGGCACACTGTCACACTCACCAGTGCCATGGGGGTGTGTGACACACACTGCACACTCACCAGTGCCATCGGGGATGTGTGACACAGGGCACACTGTCACACTCACCAGTGCCACGGGGGATGTGTGACACAGGGCACACTGTCACACTCACCAGTGCCAGTGCCACGGGGATGTGTGACACAGGGGCACACTGTGACACTCACCAGTGCCATGGGGATGTGACACAGGGCACACTGTGACACTCACCAGTGCCACGGGGGATGTGTGACACAGGGCACACTGTGACACTCACCAGTGCCATGGGGGATGTGTGACACAGGGCACACTGTGACACTCACCAGTGCCACGGGGGATGTGTGACACAGGGCACACTGTCACACTCACCAGTGCCATGGGGGATGTGTGACACAGGGCACACTCACCAGTGCCATCGGGGATGTGTGACACAGGGCACACTGTCACACTCACCAGTGCCATGGGGGATGTGTGACACAGGGCACACTGTCACACTCACCAGTGCCATGGGGGATGTGTGACACAGGGCACACTGTCACACTCACCAGTGCCATGGGGGATGTGTGACACAGGGCACACTGTGACACTCACCAATGCCATCAGGGATGTGTGACACAGGGCACACTGTGACACTCACCAGTGCCATGGGGGATGCGTGACACAGGGCACACTGTCACACTCACCAGTGCCATGGGGGATGTGTGACACAGGGCACACTGTGACACTCACCAGTGCCATGGGGGATGTGTGACACAGGGCACACTGTCACACTCACCAGTGCCATGGGGATGTGTGACACAGGGCACTGTGACACTCATGGCCATCAGGGATGTGTGACACAGGGCACACTGTGACCCTCACCAGTGCCATGGGGATGTGTGACACAGGGCACACTGTCACACTCACCAGTGCCATTGGGATGTGTGACACAGGGCACACTGTCACACTCACCAGTGCCATGGGGATGTGTGACACAGGGCACACTGTCACACTCACCAGTGCCATTGGGGGATGTGGGGACACAGGGCACACTGTCACACTCACCAGTGCCATGGGGATGTGTGACACAGGGCACTCTGACACTCACCAGTGCCATGGGGGATGTGTGACACAGGGCACACTGTGACACTCACCAGTGCCATGGGGGATGTGTGACACAGGCACCGTGCCTACCAGTGCATGGGGATGTGTGACACTCACCAATGCCATCGGGGATGCTCTCCAGCAGGTTCTGGCTCAGCAGCAGGTCTGTCAGTGCCACCAGCCCGCTGAGCTCGCTGGGCAGCTGCTCCAGCCTGTTCTCTGACACGTCCAGGCACACCAGGCGCCGCAGGTTCCCCAGCTCCTGGGCAGGGAGAGCGTCAGGGAGGGACAGACAGACACTGCACAGGGAGGGACAGACAGACACTGCACAGGGATGGACAGACAGACAGACACTGCACAGGGAGGGACAGACAGACACTGCACAGGGATGGACAGACACTGCACAGGGATGGACAGACAGACACTGCACAGGGAGGGACAGACAGACACTGCACAGACAGTGGACACACAGACACAGACAGGCACTGGACAGACAGACAGACACAGAAGAGACACTGACAGACACACAGACAGACAAACAGACACTGGACAGACAGACAGACAAACAGACACAGGACAGACAGACACGGGACAGACAGACAGACACAGGACACACACGCACACAGGACACACACACACTGCACAGACAGACAGGCAGACAGGTAGGCACTGATACACAGACACTGACACACAGACAGACAGACACACAGCCAGACAGGCAGACAGACACACAGCCAGACACACAGACACACAGACAGACACACAGACAGACACACAGACACACACAGACAGACACACAGACAGACACACAGACAGACACACAGACAGACACACACAGACACACAGACACACACAGACACACAGACACACACAGACAGGCAGACAGACACACAGACAGACACACAGACACACAGACACACACACAGACAGACACACAGACACACACACAGACACACAGACAGACAGGCACAGACAGACACACACACACAGACAGACAGACACACACACACAGACAGACACACACACACACACACAGACAGGCAGACAGACACACAGACACACAGACAGACACACAGACAGGCAGACACACAGACAGACACACAGACACACACACAGACACACAGACAGACACACAGACAGACACACAGACAGGCAGACACACAGACAGACACACAGACACACACACAGACACACAGACAGACACACAGACACACACACAGACAGGCAGACACACACACACACACACACAGACACACAGACAGGCAGACACACACACACACAGCCAGACACACAGACACACAGACAGGCAGACAGGCAGACACACAGACAGACAGACAGGCAGACACACAGACAGGCAGACGGGCACTCACCGGCGGCAGCGCCGAGAGCTGGTTCCGGTCCAGCCACAGCTCGCGCAGGTTGGGGAGAGCACCCAGAGTGTCCGGCTGTGGGGACAGCACAGGGACATCAGGGACAGGGACATCAGGGACAGGGAGTGTCTGGGAGTGCCTGGGAGTGCCCGGGAGTGTCTGGGAATGTCTGGGAGTGTCTGGGAATGGCTGGGAATGGCTGGGAATGTCTTGGAAATTCTGGCCTTACGGAAGAAATGGATCTTTCTCCTCTCAGACATGGAAATAAACATCTGGGTGCCACTGGCCAACTCAAGGTGACCCAGTGGCCCCATGAACCACGACAGACACACCCCACAGCCCCCAGGCAATCAGCTCTGGGGTTTGGAGTTTGCTCCACTGGAGCATGGCCCAGGTGTCACACTCCTGCTTGTTGGAGTCAGAGGTCTCTGAATCCTTCAGAGAGAAATCAGAGTGCAGGGATTGAATTAAAGCCTTTGCATGGATTGAAGGACATTAAGCCTCTCACACATAAAGTGGATGTTTAAGTAGAAGTAAGTCAGTAAGTTTAGGGTGAGCTCTAATGCTTTTAGTGAGTGAAAGGTTTCAAATGCCAGAGCAGCAGAGCGAGTTCTAGTGAAGGTGGAACACACTGATATCTTCAATAGAGGCTCCAGCCCACAGCTGCAGACAGGACACAAACATAACAGAGCTGTAGTGAGAATATTGCTGACATTTCTCACACAGAACAAGACAGGTTGTATGAGTAGTTCTATAGGTAACCTGGAGTGCTAAGAAACTGGAATTGTAACAGGTTAGGGAGTGCTGGTCTGAGTTTGTGTCTCAGCTTGTTGGAAAAATCCCATATAACAGTTTGTATTGGGGAGAGTTGGTGCTTTTAGCCTTTGGTTTTTAGCCATCTGCTCTTTGCCAGGCTTTTGCTTTGCTATTGCTTTTTTGCTATTGCTTTTTGGGACTGATGTGCTTGGTAATAAGATGTGCTTTGTAATAAATAACCTCTTAAACTATTAGCTGCTTTACTTATTTCAAATAACTCTGAAGTAGGAGCCAAGAGCTCCAGTGTTGGTGCCTCAGAGCACTGGAGGTTGAGAACCTCACACTGCTCTGACAGGTGAGCTCAGCCTGTGCCCAGCTCAGCTGCACAAACCCCTCTGCCTCCCAGCCTGCAGGGGTTTCTGCCAAAACCCATTCCAGAACACAAAGAGTAAGATCCAGTCACAGCTTAACCCACAGCTGCAAAGCCACAGAACAGCACAGAAATGCCCAGATAACCCCAGTTCTGAGCCTGTGCCCCTGCTCTGCACACCCTGAGCCCTCCATGGACAGAGCCCCACTCTGGGCCACTCTCAGTGCCATGGACAGCATGGAATGGCCCAGCACTCTGTGGGGCAGAAATCACATCAGAAAGGAGAAAGGCTGCAAGCTGGCTGAGAAAAAAAACAGCTGGGGGCAGTGCAGGACAGAGAAGAGAAGGGAAGGGAAGCAGCAGAGCCCTGCTGGAAAGGAAAGACCCTTGGCAGGCAGACAGGAAGAATGACCATGGCAGAGGCTGGAAAGGACAGAGCAGCAGTGTGTGAGGCCAGCAGGACACAGGGGCTGTCACACAGAGAGAAAATCCATCTGGGAATGATGACTGGGCCAGGCTGGGCAGCTCAAATCTCCCCAAACAAGCTGAGGGTCTCTTTCTTTGAATTTCAGGTGGAAACCCACTGGCTTGCACCCATGTTGGAGTCAGAGTCAGGGTCTCTGAATTCTCCAGAGAGAAATCAGAGTGCAGGGATTGAATTAAAGCCTTTGCATGGATTGAAGGACATTAAGCCTCTCACACATAAAGTGGATGTTTAAGTAGAAGTAAGTCAGTAAGTTTAGGGTGAGCTCTAATGCTTTTAGTGAGTGAAAGGTTTCAAATGCCAGAGCACAGAGCGAGTTCTAGTGAAGGTGAAACACACTGATATCTTCAATAGAGGCTCCAGCCCACAGCTGCAGACAGGACACAAACATAACAGAGCTGTAGTGAGAATATTGCTGACATTTTTCACATAGAACAAGACAGGTTGTATGTGCAGTTCTATAGGTAACCTGGAGTGCTAAGAAACTGGAATTGTAACAGGTTAAGGAGTGCTGGTCTGAGTTTGTGTCTCAGCTTGTTGGAAAAATCCCATATAAGAGTTTGTATTGGGGAGAGTTGGTGCTTTTAGCCATTGGTTTATTGCCATTGCTTTGCCACTGCTTTGCCATTGCTTTTTGCTATTGCCTGTTGAGACTGATGTACTTTGTAATAAATAACCTTTTAACTATTAGCTGTTTTGCTTATTTAAGATACCCTGATGAAGCAGGAGCCAAGAGCTCAGAGTTGGTGCCTGAGAGCTCTGGGGGCTGTAACCCCACACACCCAGGTGCTGGATCTGCCCCTCCCAAGCACCCCAAGCCCTCCCCACAGCCCTCACCTACCAGCACCTCCAGGTCATTGCCACCCAGATCCAGCTGCTCCAGCTTGACAAGGAAGGAGAGGGAGCTGCAGGGCACAGAGGTAAAACAAGAAATGAAGAGTGGCAGGTCAGCATTTGGGACACATTGCACACACAGAGGGTCCCCAGGAGCTCCTCTGGGGCACATTGCACACACACAGGGTCCCCATGAGCTCCTCAAGCATCTGGGGCACTCCTGACCCTTCTCAGATACCCCTGAGCCCAGCAGCCTGGCAGAGCTGCTCCCTTCCCCAGGGAGGGGGTTCAGAGGCAGCAGCAGGTCCAGCCCCACTGGTACCAGCTGCCTTCCCCCTCCCACCAGAACCAGCCTTGATTAAATCACAACCTTTGATTAATCATAGCCTGTGACTGATTAAAGGCACAAGGGGTGACCAGGCACAGCCCCACACCACTGCCTGCTCTTCAGCAGGGACAGGGACCTGGGCAGGGACTGACAGGAACAGGAGGCACTGAGAGAGGACAGGACACATCTGGGGGGCACAGCTGGGACAGGAGGAATGACAAACTCAGCAGCCCCAGCTCCCCCAGGCAGGGTGCTGTGCTGCTGAACACGACAGTGGCCTGATGTGGCAGTGAGGTGACAGTGCACAGACAGATGGGGACACTGCACAGGACCCCAGCCTGGCCCAGGGACGGGCCCTGAGCACCCCAGACCCCACACCCAGGGTGGACAAACCCCACAAACCCAGGGCTGGGCTCCCACAGCACGGCCCAGGTGCTCCTTTGTCCTCACCCTGAGTCTGACCCTCCCCAGAGGATTTCTACACTCACTGTGTGCCCACTCCCCCAGCAGGAGCAGCTTCAAGCTCTTCTTGAGGAACCATTCCAGCAGAGAAATCCCCACATTCCTCTGGAAACATGGCCTTAAATTATACGTTATGCTTATGCTTTGCTTTGCTCGCTTTTAGCAGTACAGATTGCTCAATTAGCCAACTTAAAGGAAGTTTTTAAGTAACTTCAGTTAGTGTATTAAGTTTAAATATCATATGTCTGTCCAACACAACCCTAAAGAATTCTTTTTTACTTGTTTAGCTATCGTTGTAGTTATATCTGTATATATAGTATACATGTTATATATAGTATACATGTTATATATAGTACATATGTTATATATAGTACATATGTTATATGTACTATGTATGTTATATATAGTATATATGTTATATATAGTATACAAGTTATATATAGTATACATGTTATATATAGTATACATGTTATATGTAGTATACATGTTATATATAGTATACATGTTATATATAGTATACATGTTATATATAGTATATTTGTTATATATAGTATACAAGTTATATATCATATATATGTTATTTATAGTATACATGTTACATATAGTACATATGTTATATGTACTATATATGTTATATACAGTATATATGTTAATGTAAATTCGTGTGTGCTTTGCCATGGTGCCCATTTGTTCCTGAATGCCTCTCAAGGCCACCCAAGGCCTGGACAGAAGGGAGCTGTCCTGCCTGGGCCAGGCTGTAAAAGCACCTGGGTGATGTGGAATGGATGGAGCTGTGGAATCCCCACTGAGGGCACCTGGCAGAAAAGGTTTCAGTAGGGATCACCCTGCCCTGGTCCATAGGAACCCCCAGAGCTGCCCTGCCCAAATCTCTGCCTGTTCCCCTCTGGAAACCAGGGGTGATCCCAGCTGTGCCAGCTGAGCCATTTCACACCTCAGTCAGTGCCAGAGCTGACAGGGAAATGGAAATTTGGCAAACAAAGGTCACTGGAAGCTGGATCTTTCAAGAAGCTCTACAATAGAAAAAAACCAAACAAACCCAAAACAAAAAACCAACAATAACAAAAAAAACCCAAAAAAACCCAACAACAACAAAAAAACACAAAAACAGACAAAAAAATAACCAAAACACAAAAAAAACCCTAACCAAAACCACAAAAAACCTCCAAAAAAACAAACAAACCAAACAAAACAAAAGAAACAAAACAAACAAAACAACAAAAAAACCAACAAAACACAAAACAAAAAACCACAAAGTGCCCTACAAAAAAAACCCAAAAAAACCAAACCAAAACAAAAAAAACCAAAACAAAACAAACAAAAAAAACCCCAAAAAAAAAAACCCCAAAAAAACCAACTCCCCCCAAAAAAACCAAAAACAGCAAAAAACAACACAACAAACCAAAACAAAAAACAACAACAAAAAATAAACAAAAAAAAAAAAACCAAAGCAAACAACAACAAAAAAACCAAAACCAAAACAAAAAACCCCAAAACAAACAACAACAAAAACCAAAATCATAACAAACAAACAAACAAAAACCAACAAAATAAACCCCAAAAACCCCAAAGTGCACCTATGCATTCTGCTGCCCCAAACTGTCAGTGTTGGAGCCCACCCACCACTGAGCTCAGAACAAAGCCCCAGCCATTCCTCACTGGAGCCATTGTGCTCTTAGCAAGGGGAGCTGCTCTCATTCAGAGCTGCTGCCATGCACAGAGTGCAGCCAGAGCAGCAGCACAGACCCCCAGAGCCCCCCTGAAATGTGCTGGGCACCCCCTGCCACCAGTGCTCCACTGATGGATCTGAGCAGAACCACCCCGGCTCCAAAATCCACCTTCTACTTTTGGAAATCATCCCAAAATAGAATCTGGGGAACTGGGGAAAGATGAAAAGAAGCTGAATTTGCATAACAGAATGAGTATCAAGACTGGATGAAGGTTGCAGTGAAAAACCTCACAGCACACTCCAAGTACCCTGCTGGATGGCATCAGATCTACCAAAGGAACATGTGGGCAAGAGATCTGCAGGAAAACCCAGGGCTGTGTCACAGACTGAACTCCCAAACTCCAGAGACCCTGAGATGGTGAGCAGCTCCTGGGACTGTCCTCACTGCAGTTTGAAAGCCCAGGCTTGGATGAACCTGCACCTCTTTGCTGTCATGGTGTCACAGCTGTGGTACCAACACCCAGAGCAGACATTTGAGTGACCCAACAGCAGGACCCAAACTCCTGCTCACCAGTTCTCAGCCCAGAATAAGAGCTCAAGGCCAAGCTGGTCAAGGCTTGGAGCAGCCTGCTCTAGTGGGAGGTGTCCCTGCCCAAAATGGGCTGGAACACGATGAGTGAGGGTCCCTGCCCTCCCAAATCACCCTGGGGTTCTGTTAAAGGAGCTTTAACTCTCTAACTGCCCTCTGGGGTGTATTCCCCACAGCACCAGGTCAGCTGCCCTGTGACAGGGGCACTGCTGTGCAGGAGGAGCTGCTGAGCCTGGACAAGGTGATGCTGTGATTCTGACCTGTGCTCCCACAGGTGGAACTGCACAGCACACAAACTGAGCTCTGCCAGGAGCAGGGAGAGAGCTCTGAGCACAGGTAACAGCACAGCTCCACCTGCAGCTTGTGGGGCCTCAAAACTGCTGCTGAACAAAAAGGAGTGGGGCAGAATCCCTTCCAGGGAGGGCTGGGGGAATCACCAGGAGGATGCACAGACAGGCAGGAAACAGGATGACAGAGGGCAGGAAACTCAACAAACTCTGGTGACCCAAAGCAAAGACTAAAGCAGCAACTGGAGACTTCTTCACGTGCATCCACCTGGGAGCATGTGCTGGGTATTCTGTGTATCCCAGCAATGTGCATTCTGTGCATCCCAGCAATGTGCATTCTGTGTATCCCAGCAATGTGCATTCTGTGTATCCCAGCAATGTGCACTCTGTGTATCCCAGCAATGTGCATTCTGTGCATCCCAGCAATGTGCATTCTGTGTATTCCAGCAATGTGCATTCTGTGCATCCCAGCAATCCCAGCAATGTGCATTCTGTGTATCCCAGCAATGTGCATCCTGTGCATCCCAGCAATGTGCATTCTGTGTATTCCAGCAATGTGCATTCAGCAATGTGCATTCTGATCTGTCCCATCTGCTGCAGCCAGGCAGGGCAGTGCCCCTGATCTCCTGGCACACATTATCTGCTCATGGGCCAGCTTTAAACCAGCTGGGGCAATCATCTTTATCTTCCCACAGCCCATCCTCCCTCCAGGAGAGATCTCCTGTTCATGGCCATTGAGTCCCAGGGCATGGCTGATAAAATTCCATCATCCCATGGGAGATGCTCCAGCCAGGGGAGGAGCCAAACATTTCCTACCCAGAGAAAAACTGAGATTTTGGACACCAAGGCACCTTCTTTCCACTGGATCCCAGAGGAAAGCCAGACCTTTCCACATCATCCCTGCACCTTCAGAGGAAACTGCACCTTCTCCAGGAGCACTGCTCCAGCTGAGCCACATCTGCCACTGCAGGAGGATGCAGCCACCATGGAATGGGACTGTGCCAACACCCTGACTGACTGACGGGTGTCAGCTTGGATTCTGACTCTGGCAGGGTTGGGATTGTTCTTTGCAATACTGCATTTCTATTTTAATTTTCCCAGTAAAGAACTGTTATTCCTAATTCCCATCTCTTTGCCTGAGAGCTCCTTAATGTCAAATTTATAATAATTTGGAGGGAGGGGGTTTACATTCTCCATTTCAAAGGGAAGATCCTGCCTTTATTGGCAGACACCTGTCCTTCAAACCAGGACAGAGCATTATTGCACCAACCACACTCCCTGCCAGAACTCACTCCTATCCCTACTGCAGAATGTGGCACAGCACTTACCTCTTCTTCCCTGCTGCCTCATGCTTTGTCTCTGCAGTTATCCCACCCAGAGCAACCAGGAGGGATTTCCAACAAACAGATGTCAGAGCAAAATGGACCCTTCAGCTGTCCCCTGCTGCTCTTCAAACCCTGAACCTCACTGTGCACACAGCTCCTCCTGCACCCCCATCCACAGCTTGCTTTCTCTCCAAAAGAATCCATTCCTGCTCCACCTCTTCAGGAAAAATGGTTCTCACTGGTTCCAGCAGCTTTTTCTGGGAAGCCTGTCTGTTCTAAATCAATTCTTACCAGGCTCTGAGCATGCTCTGCTGCTCCCAGCCCTGCACCATCCTCTCCCTCCTCGCCCCAATTTCTGGAAATCCAGCAAGATGCAGCTTTTCTGTGCCCAGCCTGAGCCCTCCCAAGCCAGGTGCTGGTGCCTGCACTGGTCCCTGAGGAAGCAGCAAGAGCAGGCAGGAGACTCCTGCAGCCCCCAGACTGACACTCACGTGGGGAGAGTCTTTAGCAGGTTCTCACGCAGCTCCAAAGTCACCAGGTTTGCCAAACTGCAAGAGAAAAGGGAGCAAGAAAGCCAGGTTCACTGGACAGGGCTTCAGGGACAGCAGGGGCTGCTCCTCTCCCTTCCCCTGGGACCCACAGCACCCTCACGTGCTGTGCAGTGCAGGAATGGGCACATGGATGGAGATGGGCACACACACAGCAGGATGGGATGGCTTTGGGGGACACTGCAGCCACAAGGAACAGGACAAGGAACACACTGTCACAACAGTACTGTGCCCAAAAAGGGCAAATCCTCCCCTGGGGGAAGCCAAACCCTATGGGAGAGGTGCTGCACCCCGCTGAAGGCACCTGCAGTGCATAAATCTGAATTTCTGCAGCAGCACAAAGCTGAATCAGACAGCAGCAGGGAGCCACAGCTGCCTGGGAAGGGGCAGAGGGGCACTCAGAGCTCAGGGAAAGGCTGGATCAGTCCTGGCTGTGCCACCAGCACAGCAGGAGCAGCAGCTGGGACAGCACAGGAGCCTTTGCAGGAAGGTCTTTTACCAAAGCAGGCTCAGAGGTGCTCACACAGCACCTGCCCTGTCCCTGCAGGTCACTGTCCCCACCCCAGCCCCACAACAGCCCCACACTCACTTGCCAATGTCGCTGGGGAGGCTCTGCAGGGACACATCGTTCAGGGCCAGGTGGCCCAGGCTTCTCAGCTGGGTGAAGCCCTCAGGGAGCCTGGGGGAACAGGAACAGAATTAATTATTAATTAATTAATGCTGGCACAAAGCATAGAACCCCCAAACACCTCAATCCTGCCAAAGCAGAGCTCATCCCAGCTGGCATCAACACATGGAGAGGAGAACAGGAACCATCCCCAGGCCTGGCTGCTGATCCAGGACAGGCTCTGTCCCAAGACCAGACATCACCTGTGCAGGTGTGCAAACTCAGCTCTGCAGGGCTTGGGCACAAATCCCAGACTGAACCACACCATGGGATCATTTACACTGGAAGAAAGGAGGAATCCCAGGCATTCCAAGTGCCCAACAAAGGATCTCTCTGCAGAGGACATGCAGCATTCCCCAGCACCAAGCACATCACAGCAGACCCAAGGTGTGACAGAAAAGGGAAAAGCCCTGGAAGAGGAAATTCCTCTGCTGTAAAGCCCCCTCACCACCACCCCCCAGCTCATCTGAACCCTGAGCCACAAAAAGCTCTGGCAAACAACAGCTGGTGCAGAAATGCTGGTGATTCCTGTGTTGCAGGCATTGTCACCACCAGGGAAGCTTCTCCCACCCCAGCAGTGCCCAGAACCAGGAGAGGGGACACAGTTAAAAAAAAAACACCACCCAAATTTCCAGCAGAGCATGGAGCACACACCAGCTCCTCCCAACACCCAAATTTCCAGCAGGGGATGGAGCACACACCAGCTCCTCCCAACACCCAAATTTCCAGCACAGAATGGAGCACACACCAGCTCCTCCCAGCACCCAAATCTCCAGCAGGGGATGGAGCACACACCAGCTCCTCCCAGCACCCAAATTTCCAGCAGGGGATGGAGCACACACCAGCTCCTCCCAACACCCAAATTTCCAGCAGGGGATGGAGCACACACCAGCTCCTCCCAGCACCCAAATTTCCAGCAGGGGATGGAGCACACACCAGCTGCCCCCAGCACCCAAATTTCCAGCAGGGGATGGAGCACACACCAGCTCCCCCCAACACCCAAATTTCCAGCAGGTGATGGAGCACACACCAGCTCCTCCCAACACCCAAATTTCCAGCAGAGCATGGAGCACACACCAGCTCCTCCCAGCACCCAAATTTCCAGCAGGGGATGGAGCACACACCAGCTCTCCCAACACCCAAATTTCCAGCACAGAATGGAGCACACACCAGCTCCTCCCAATACCCAAATTTCCCTCTGCCAGCAGAGCAGACACCTGCAGCTTTGGCAGAGGCAGGCTTTGTGTTCACAGTGAAAGAATTCCAAGATGAAGATCAGAGAAATCCTGGCAGAATGTGCAGTTTCACTATTTCCCAGCTGCACTGATGGGTTGCATGTGCTCTCCTACCTGGAGAGAGGATTCCCACTGAAGTCTGCGATTTCCAGGGACTTGCAGAACTTGATGCTTTCAGGAATTTCTGGAATGTCTGGAAGAAACAGGTGAAAGAACAGAAGAGGCTTTAGGAAGCAGGTGGTGCCAGGGTAACCCAGAGCCACTGTCCCAGCTGAGGAGCCCTGGGAAAGGCTCCCCAGGCTCAGGAGAGGCTCTGCTGCCCCCTGGGCTCCCTCCTGCCCAGCCCTGGCTCACCATTGCGGGAGATGTCCAGCTCCACCAGCTGCATGAAGTTGGCCACCTCGGGGGGCAGCCTCTGGATCTCATTGTCACTCAGGCCCAGCTTGCGCAGGTTCAGCAGCCTGAAGAAGGGCTGGGACAGAGATGACAGAGCTGGGTCAGTGCTGGGGGAAAACCCTCTCCTCATCCCAGGAAAATCCCTGATCTTGGCTGCTCCCACCACCCCCACCAGCCCAGGCAGGCACTGCATCAACCAGGACCCTGCAGGGGATCAGGGAAAAAGGAGTTTTTTACATGAGTTTAGGTTGATCATTCATCACCCCACTGTGGGAGTGCAGGTTGTTCCCCTGGCTTCCCTGGATGCCTCCAGACCCCCCTGGCAGGGGGCTCAGAGACCCTGCCATGGTGCCCAGGACCCCTGGGGACTGGATTTCAGCCCCTGGAAAAAATACCAACATTGCAGGACGAATTACAAGTCACAAAAAATAAATAGAGTATAAATTAGATTGTTAGAAGAAAAGTGAATTTTTAGAAATGTTTATATTAGGGAGTTTAAGGTTAAGGTGGAGGATTTTGGGCATGGTATGTCTTTTCTTTCTTCTTCTCCAAGCCATCCATGTTTGTTGCAGGATGGTTTGGGACAGAGTTGGACAGTGTAATAAAGGTGTCATGTATTGGAAAGTAATTGTAAACATTAGGTAGGTAATTTATGGTATAAAAGATAAGTCCTGCCCCAAGGGCAGGCAGTGTGCCTTGGGTCACCAGGCTGAACAGACCTGTGTAGGTCAGAGAAAGAATTCCTTAGATAAGAAACAATAAAAAACCTTGGAAACCTCAGAAAACGGCTCCTGAATCATCTTCAGCTCGAGCTGGGAAAACCTGAACTCTAAACCATCAAATGTCCTTTGTGGGTGATCTCAAGCTCAGGAGACCCCACAGACTGTGACATCCCACTGCTCTGCTCCCTCCTGCACAGCACACAGAGCAGACACTCCCTGTTCCCCACAGTAACAGAGCACCCCAGGCTCTGAATTCACTCTAAAGCAGCTTGCAGCAGGCACTGGAGTTTGTCAGGCAGCTCCAGAAGAGCCAACAAAGGAGGAACACAAGGAGCTGCCAGCCCAAAGAGCTGTCCCTGCTGCTGGGGGACACATCAGGGACAGGGTTTGTGCTGGGGGACACATCAGGGACAGGGTTTGTGGCCTGTGCCAGCTGCAAAAGGCACAGGTGAGCTGTCAGCTCACAGACCTAGAGAAGGCACAAAAACCCTTCCAGAAACACCACAGCCACAGGAATGGGGACTGGAAGGGCCCTCCCAACACTGGACTTTTCCCCACACTCCCCTTCTTGGGGCTCTGGGAAGCCCAGGAGCTGCAAATGGCAAATCCCAGGATCCAGCAGCCCCAGTGAGCTCCCTGAACAATGCACTGTGATTATCCACTGAGCACACAGTGCAGCTGCTGCTGACCACTGCCAGAGGTCAGACCCTGCACAGGATGGGAGCCAGGCCTGGGGTGTTTGCTGCATTTCCTGCATTGCTCCAGAGCACTGGGAACAACAAACAACAATGCTGCAGAAACACTGAGAAGTGACCAGGAACAAACCCAGACAGGCACAGCCCATTGCTAAATTAAATCAGAGGCAGGAGGGGGCACAGCAGCACACAAGAGGCAACCCTGGGACATTCTGGGGACACAAACACAGCCAAAAAAACAGATCAGAGCAGAGAGAGCCCTGATCCTCCCTCCTTGGCCTTCCCTGGGCTCCACCTGCACAGGAGCTGCTGGCACGGAGCTCCCAGGGCTCTGCAGGTGCCTCCAGGTGTGGGGCAGAGCTGCCCAGGTGTGGGGCAGGGCTCTCCAGGTGTGGGGCAGAGCTCTCCAGGACACTGCAGGTACCTCCAGGTGTGGGGCAGGGCTCTCCAGGTGTGGGGCAGAGCACCCCAGGTGTGGGGCAGGGCTCTCCAGGTGTGGGGCAGAGCTGCCCAGGTGTGGGGCAGAGCACCCCAGGTGTGGGGCAGAGCTGCCCAGGTGTGGGGCACACCTCCCCAGGTGGGGCACAGCTCCCCATGCCCACAGCTCAGCCCCTGCTGCCCTGGCACTGTCAGGGATGGACAGCAGATAGGAAATTCACACTTCCATGTCCTAAAGGACCACAATAATCCTGTAATGAGTGAATAAATGTAAATAAATAAATGTAAATATAACCCCTCTCACCCTGGCCATCAGCAGCTCTGTTTAACTCTGTTTACCAGCTCGGTGAAAAGGAAGTGGGTGAAAGTCTAAATGACAACAAAGGTTCAGAGGAGCAGGGGTTTTGAGACTTGATTTGCTATTGTTTCCTAGAGCCTTCTCCTAATTTTAGAATGCAAGGAAATTCCAGGCAAGACTTCGTGCTGGAAAACAACCAGAGGGACTGAACACCCCCAGGACACAGGGCCACACTTCTAAATGAAATTCAGAGCAAACAAATTTCAGCATCTTTCTGACAACAATGTATAAAACAAACACCTCAAACTCTACATACAGGAATTGTGAAAATAAAGGGAATAAACCCAGGCTGTGTGCGGTGCAGCAGCTTTTTTTCAAGAAAAGATAATAAAAAGATTTTTAAACCCCCCAGCTCTGCCAGCTGGGCACAGACACAAGGACACAGGAGCAACACTTGGCAGAATCAGATTTAATGAAATACTGAATAAAACACTTGGATGTGACAAAAAAGTAAAACCAGCCAACAGCCTATCAGTGGTAGCCAGAAAAAACAAACGTGAGAATTACAGCGTTTGCATGCCCCAGTTCAGGTTTCATATCTGCCAAAAAAAGATGGCAAGAGGATGTGACCAAGAGCTGCAAATGCTGTCTGTGACACAAATTTCCAGCTGATCTGAGGAATTCAGCTCAGCCCAGCAACCCAGAGCACAGGCTGCACAGGAGATTCACTTGTGACACTTGAAAATGAGCTCAAATTGATTTAAAAATTGCAAAGAACTAAGAGTGAAACCTTGATTACACATCTCTGGAGACTGGCAATTATCTCTTTTGCTAATCAAAGTTTACCCCAATTCCCAGAGCTGGCAAAGCAAAGCCACACTGAACATCTCCAATAAAAAGAAACCCTCCAACTTCCATGTTTTCTGATTTATAAAATAGAACTCCACCACATGTGCTCTCAGTGTCCAAAGGAGGTGATTTAAAATAGAAGTCTGAAAATAAAAAAAGGTAAGCCCAGTGTCTCCCTGTTTCCTGGCAGCCCAAAGCCCAACACAGAAATATTCCAGCACACAGGAATCCAGAATCAGCACAGGAAGATTCCAGCACATGGGAATCCAGAATCAGCACAGGAAGATTCCAGCACATGGGAATCAGAATCAGCACAGGAAGATTCCAGCACATGGGAATCCAGAATCAGCACAGGAAGATTCCAGCACATGGGAATCCAGAATCAGCACAGAAATATTCCAGCACATGGGAATCCAGAGTCAGCACAGGAAGATTCCAGCACATGGGAATCCAGAATCAGCACAGGAAGATTCCAGCACATGGGAATCAGAATCAGCACAGGAAGATTCCAGCACATGGGAATGCAGCAGCGCAGAGTGTCATGGAAGTTATCATTAACAAAAAAAAGCTAAAGATCAGGGGGTACCAACAAAATAGCAGCTGGGTGTAACTGGGGGTAAAAGCCTTTGCAAAGCAGGGTGCAGCACAAATATATTCTCTGTTGGAGCATGGGAGTGTTCACAGGGGAGATAAGGCAGAGAACAGATACAAAACCATCCTGCAATTAAAATTTAGAGACAGAAACTCTTCCAGTGCCCAGAGAGGAGCAGCCACAGTGCAACCAACTGGAGATATTTTAAATAGTCCTTCATTAGGGACAGGTACAAGCAGTTTGCAAAGAACCATATGCCAAAAGATAACAAATGCTCCACAAAATGACAACATTGCAAAAAAGGCAGAAAACTGAAAGGCAGGCTGTGCAGCAGGTTTTCAGAGGTAACATCCTCCCTCAGCAGCCCCTTGAGAGAGGAACTCACTCAACGGTTTTTGCTATGTTCTGAAACAAAATTCAGTTACTTCAGTCTTTAAAAAAGACAAAAAGCAACCTAGACCCATGGACTTTCCAGTCAAAAGGGACTGAAATATAATCTGTACAACATCCTTCCAATCCTTTGCATATCACAGATCCATAAATCACATTTCAAGGTACCTGGGAGAGCTCCAGTCCAACCCCCTGCCCAAGACAGGACCAGATGAAGCCAGAGCAGGTTGTTCAGGCCTTTATGTGGTGAAACCTCCAACCATGGGGGATGGCCCAGAACTCCTCTGGGCCCCCAATAATTATCCTCACAGTGGCTCACAGGCTCCACAGAAACCACTAAAAGCCTTCAAACGTCCCTTGTTGCTCCTGCCAGCCAAACACTGAGTGTGGCCATTATCACAGAACCAGCAGAATTTGGGGAGACCCTGGTGAGCCATGCCCTGCCCAGGGTGTCTTCTAAATAAGCAAAGCAGCTAATAGTTAAAAGGGTTATTTATTACAAAGCACATTTTATTAGTAAGCACATCAGTCTCAAAAAACAATAGCAAAAAGCAATGGCAAAGCAGTGGCAAAGCAATGGCAATAAGCCAATGGCTAAAAGCACCAACTCTCCCCAATGCAAACTCTTATATAGGATTTTTCCAACAAGCTGAGACACAAACTCAGACCAGCACTCCTCAACCTGTTACAATTCCAGTTTCTTAGCACTCCAGGTTACCTATAGAACTGCACATACAACCTGTCTTGCTCTGTGTGAAAAATGTCAGCAATATTCTCACTACAGCTCTGTTATGTTTGTGTCCTGTCTGCAGCTGTGGGCTGGAGCCTCTATTGAAGATATCAGTGTGTTCCACCTTCACTAGAACTCGCTCTGTGCTCTGGCATTTGAAACCTTTCACTCACTAAAAGCATTAGAGCTCACCCTAAACTTACTGACTTACTTCTACTTAAACATCCACTTTATGTGTGAGAGGCTTAATGTCCTTCAATCCATGCAAAGGCTTTAATTCAATCCCTGCACTCTGATTTCTCTCTGAAGAATTCAGAGAATCCCTTAACTCACGGACTCCAACAGAAAGGGACTCTCAAGACCACCCAGTGCCACCCCTGCCATGGCAGGGACACCTTCCCCTGTCCCAGGCTGCTCCCAGCCCCATCCAGCCTGGCCAGGGATCCAGGGGTACCCTGTGCCAGCCCTGCCCACGCCTCCCAGGGAAGGATTCCTGCCCAAAATCCCACCCAGCCCTGCCCTGTGCCAGTGGGAGCCATTCCCCAGTGCTGTCACCCCAAAGTTGCTCTCCAGAAATGCCATCCTGGCACAAACATGGATGGCATGGAGAAGAAGAAAGAAAAGACATACCACACCCAAAATCCTCCATCTCACCTTCAAACCCCCTAATATAAACATTTCTAAAAAATCACTTTTCTACCTTCTAGCAAGCTAATTTATACTCTATTTATTTTTTGTGACTTGTAATTCGTCCTGCAATGTTGGTAGATTTTTCCAAGGACTTCAGTCCAGTCCCCAGGACACCTGGGCACCGTGGCAGATCCTCAGAGCCAGAACTCCAACACCTTCTCCTCTCCCAGCTCAACAAGCCCAAGCCTCCCAGCCCTTCTTCACTGCAGAGGTGCTGCAGCCCCTCATCACCCCTGTGGCCTCCTCTGGGCTCGCTCCAACTGGCTCATCCATGCAGGAGCGAGAAGGGATGAGAGCCCCACGCAATTATCAGAGAGCATTCAGATCCAGAGAACTGCATTTGGCACCAGAAAATGACAGAAAAATCCCCAGTGGTCACAGCAGGATGGCACTGGGACAAAATGAGCCCTCCCAAGAGGGACCCTGGGGCAGCCAAGCAGAGCCAGCCTGGTCAGACAGCAAGCAGAGGGGCCAGGCCTGCTCCAGGAACATTCCCACAGGGAACAGCAGCCATTCCCTGCTCCAGGAACATTCCCAAACTGGACACCAGCCATTCCCTGCTCCAGGAACATTCCCACAGGGAACACCAGCCATTCCTGCTCCAGGAACATTCCCAAACTGAACACCAGCCATTCCCTGCTCCAGGAACATTCCCACAGGGAACACCAGCCATTCCCTGCTCCAGGAACATTCCCAAACTGGACACCAGCCATTCCCTGCTCCAGGAACATTCCCACAGGGAACACCAGCCATTCCCTGCTCCAGGAACATTCCCAAACTGGACACCAGCCATTCCCTGCTCCAGGAACATTCCCACAGGGAACACCAGCCATTCCCTGCCCCAGGAACATTCCCAAACTGGACACCAGCCATTCCCTGCTCCAGGAACATTCCCACAGGGAACACCAGCCATTCCCTGCCCCAGGAACATTCCCACAGGGAACACCAGCCATTCCCTGCCCCAGGAACATTCCCAAACTGAACACCAGCCATTCCCTGCTCCAGGAACATTCCCACAGGGAACACCAGCCATTCCCTGCTCCAGCAACATTCCCAAACTGAACACCAGCCATTCCCTGCTCCAGGAACATTCCCAAACTGAACACCAGCCATTCCCTGCTCCAGGAACATTCCCAAACTGAACACCAGCCATTCCCTGCTCCAGGAACATTCCCAAACTGGACACCAGCCATTCCCTGCTCCAGGAACATTCCCACAGGGAACACCAGCCATTCCCTGCTCCAGGAACATTCCCAAACTGAACACCAGCCATTCCCTGCTCCAGGAACATTCCCACAGGGAACACCAGCCATTCCCTGCTCCAGGAACATTCCCAAACTGCACACCAGCCATTCCCTGCTCCAGGAACATTCCCAAACTGAACACCAGCCATTCCCTGCTCCAGGAACATTCCCAAACTGCACACCAGCCATTCCCTGCCCCAGGAACATTCCCACAGGGACCACCAGCCATTCCCTGCTCCAGCAACATTCCCAAACTGGACACCAGCCATACCCTGCTCCCCCTGAGAGCCCAGTCCTGCTCCAGGAACATTCCCACACCGTGCTGGGAGCCCAGCTCACCCAGAGGAGCAGGAACTGGCCCTGCAGGTTTGGGAAACAAGAGCCACTGGCAGCAGCAAGCACAGGCTCCCCTGGCGCATCCACCTGTGGCTCCTGCTGAGCAGTGCCACACCTGGGCTGAGACACACCTGGCTCTTGGAGTCAGTGAGTCAGGGGTCTCTCTGAATTCTTCAGACAGAAATCAGAGTGCAGGGATTGAATAAGTTTTAGGGTGAGCTCTAATGCTTTTAGTGAGTGAAAGGTTTCAAATGCCAGAGCAGCAGAGCGAGTTCTAGTGAAGGTGGAACACACTGATATCTTCAATAGAGGCTCCAGCCCACAGCTGCAGACAGGACACAAACATAACAGAGCTGTAGTGAGAATATTGCTGACATTTCTCACACAGAACAAGACAGGTTGTATGAGTAGTTCTATAGGTAACCTGGTGTGCTAAGAAACTGGAATTGTAACAGGTTAAGGAGTGCTGGTCTGAGTTTGTGTCTCAGCTTGTTGGAAAAATCCTATATAAGAGTTTGTATTGGGGAGAGTTGGTGCTTTTAGCCATCAGCTTTTAGCCATTGCCTTTTGCAAGGGCTTCTAGCCATTCAATTATTGCTGCTGCTTTGCCCTTGCTTCTTGCCATTGCTTGTCTGCTTGCCTGTTAAGACTGATGTGCTTTGTAATAAAATGTGTTTTGTAATAAATAACCTTTTTAACTATTGGCTGCTTTGCTTATTTAAGATTACCAGATGAAGCAAAAGCCTGAGAGCTCTGGAGTTGGTGCCTTAGAGCACAGGAGGTCAAAAACCTCTCAGCCCAGGGCCTGCAGGCACCAGAGCAGAACTGCCTGGCATGGCCGGAGAGCAGGGCACGGTCTGGAGAGCAGAAAGCTCCAAAACTGCAGAGTGCACGAGGATGAGGGACACAGAGCCAGGTACAGCAGCTCCAAAAGGAAACCTGCAGCACAGAGATCCTGCAGGTCCAGGGAGGGGATCCTGGAAGGGACATGGGGACAGGTCCAGCAGATCCAGGGAGGGACACAGGGACAGGTCCAGCAGATCCAGGGAGGGGCTGAGGCTGGAAAGGACCTGTTAAGACCAGGTAATCCAAGCTGTGCTCAGAGAAAGGTCAGCTATAGGGCAGTGTGTGCATGCACAGCACTGTCTTGTGATGTGCACACACAGCAGCCACACATGCACACAGCACAGGCACATGTGACATGGACACACACAGGACAGGCACATGTGACATGTACACACACAGCAGAACCTCAAGAGACCTTCTAAGCCCATTCTCTCTCTTTAAGGAACCATCTGGAGCAGATTCCAGCCCCTGTGTGCCCTGACCAAGCCTTCAAGCTGTGTTTCTCCAGCTGATGTGACATGGCTGTGTCCATGCCTTGTCCGTGCCCTGTGTCCGTGCCTGTGTCCGTGCCCTGTGTCCGTGCCCTGTGTCCGTGCCCCGTGTCCGTGCCTGTGTCCGTGCCCTGTGTCTGTGCCTGTGTGCCCCTGTGTCCGTGCCTGTGTCCGTGCCTGTGTCCGTGCCCTGTGTCCGTGCCCTGTGTCCGTGCCTGTGTCCGTGCCTGTGTCCGTGCCCGTGTCCGTGCCCTGTGTCCGTGCCCGTGTCCGTGCCCTGTGTCCGTGCCCTGTGTCCATGCCCTGTGTCCATGCCCTGTGTCCGTGCCTGTGTCCATGGCTGTGTCCATGCCCTGTGTCCGTGCCTGTGTCCGTGCCTGTGTCCGTGCCCGTGTCCGTGCCTGTGTCCGTGCCCCCTGTGTCCGTGCCCTGTGTCTGTGCCTGTGTCTGTGTGTCCATGCCCTGCCCTGTGTCCGTGCCCTGTGTCCCTGCCCTGTGTCCGTGCCTGTGTCCGTGCCTGTGTCCGTGCCCTGTGTCCCTGCCCTGTGTCCATGCCCTGTGTCCGTGCCCTGTGTCCGTGCCTGTGTCCCTGCCCTGTGTCCATGCCCTGTGTCCGTGCCCTGTGTCCGTGCCTGTGTCCATGCCTGTGTCCATGCCTGTGTCCATGCCCTGCCCTGTGTCCATGCCTGTGTCCATGCCCTGTGTCCGTGCCCTGTGTCCGTGCCCTGTGTCCGTGCCCTGTGTCCATGCCCTGTGTCCGTGCCCTGTGTCCCTGCCTCTGTCCATGCCCTGTGTCCGTGCCTGTGTCCATGCCTGTGTCCGTGCCCTGTGTCCGTGCCCTGTGTCCATGCCCTGTGTCCGTGCCTGTGTCCGTGCCTGTGTCCGTGCCTGTGTCCGTGCCCGTGTCCATGCCCTGTGTCCGTGCCCGTGTCCATGCCCTGTGTCCGTGCCCTGTGTCCGTGCCCTGTGTCCATGCCCTGTGTCCGTGCCCGTGTCCATGCCCTGTGTCCGTGCCTGTGTCCATGCCTGTGTCCATGCCCTGTGTCCGTGCCCTGTGTCCGTGCCCTGTGTCCCTGCCTCTGTCCATGCCCTGTGTCCGTGCCTGTGTCCATGCCTGTGTCCGTGCCCTGTGTCCGTGCCTGTGTCCGTGCCCTGTGTCCATGCCCTGTGTCCATGCCTCTGTCCATGCCTGTGTCCATGCCTGTGTCCATGCCCTGTGTCCGTGCCCTGTGTCCGTGCCTGTGTCCGTGCCCTGTGTCCGTGCCTGTGTCCGTGCCCGTGTCCGTGCCTGTGCTGAGGCTGCAGCAGAGCCCCAGGACATCACAAAGGGTTGCTGGAGCTGTTGGCTGATCTGAGGGAGCCACAGTGCCCCGTGATGCTGGAATTCAGACACCACCCCCGTGTCTCCTCGGCTTGGCAGAGCCCTGCTCCGCCCCCCACTCACTCATTCAGCCAGACCAAGAGGTGGAAAATGAAAATAAGGAGAAAGGACAATGGATAAAAGGCTCAGGACAAACCCTATGAGCCACCACTCAGCTATGCCATTTCCCAGAAACAGCAAAATCTCAAGGGCAGGCTGGAAAGCCAAGGCAGGATTAGGGCCAGGGAGGCAGGCAGGCTCCTGTGTGACATTCTGATCACCACAGCCACCCCCGTGCTGGCACAGGGGGCTGCTGAAGCTGCTCCTGCTGGGAGAACCTGGGCACACTGCTGGTCTCTTTGTTTTGTTTTGTTTTTTAAAAAAAAGAGGGGGAAGCAATAGTATTGTAGATTTTTTGTTAGATAATAGCTGAAGGAAAATCCTCCAGTTTTGATCAAAAATCTAGAGACAGGGAAAATTGAAGGCCCATTTCCTTTAATAACCCGAAGCAAGGGTTTTGCTTGTATTTCCTCAGATACAGGACCCAAGTGGACTCCAGCAAAAAAATGTGAAACCCTATCAGTGCCAGAAAGTGCTGACAGCTCCATCAGCAAAGAAATGGACACATAGACGTGAACTGCCAAAGAATTCTGCTTGCACCTGACAATTTGTGATTCACCTGCAGAGACTTTGGGTTTCTTTCTTTAAAGAAAAGGGGGAAAGTTGCTAGTATTGTAGAATTTTTGTTATGTATTAGTTTAAGGGAAACATGGCTTTTAATTATATATTATGCTTATGCTTTGCTCGCTTTTAGTAGTACAGATTTGTCAATTAGCCAACTTTAAGTAAGTGTTTAAGTAACTTCAGTTAATGTATTAAGTTTAAATATCATATGTCTGTCCAACACAACCCTAGGAGAATTCTTTTTCACTTGTTTAGTTATCCTTGTAGTTCTATTGTTAATGTAAATCGGTGTATGCATTGCCATGGGTCAGGGACACAGATCCACCTGAGCCAGCCCAGTGCCACCAGTGCCACCACTGCCCAGTGCCACCACTGCCACCACAGCCCAGTGCCACCACTGCCCAGTGCCACCACTGCCACTACAGCCCAGTGCCACCACTGCCACCACTGCCCAGTGCCACCGCTGCCACCACAGCCCAGTGCCACCAGTGCCCAGTGCCACCACAGCCCTGTGCCACCAGTGCCACCACTGCCCAGTGCCACCAGTGCCACCACTGCCCAGTGCCACCACAGCTGTGGGATATTGCTCCCCTCAGCCAAACAGGTTTCAGTGCCACACCTCAGAATCTCTCCAGGTGACAAAGAGCAGCACTTCTGGAGGGAGCAGGACACCTGTCAGGGGAAGAGGAGCCAGGCTCTTAAATACAGAGCCACAACAATCTCACACTCACACCAACGGCTCTGAAACCAGGCAGTGAAAATCCTCTGAAATCAGGAACCACATCACAAACACAGTCTTGGCTCTGGAGTGGGACAGACACTCTGCTTCTGCAGCCAAAACCACCCTGGTTCCCAGCTCTGCTGCCCAAACAGCAGGGCTCAGACACCTCCTCTTCCTCAAAACCACCTGTGACAACCCAGGCTGCCCTGAGACACCAGTGCTGAGCCAGCAGTGCTGGCAGCAGGTGATTTTCCCAGGGACCAAGCAGTGCCTGCTGTGGGATAACTCCTCCAACACGAGCTAAGGGGCTCCAAGGCAGAGGCTTCACCCTTCCAACCTTGCAAGTGCCCATGCTAAGGTTCTCCTCACCTCTTATTTCCTTTCAGAGAATTTCAGGTCCACCTGTCCAGCCCTGCTAGAACAGCCCCTGCCTCCAGCAGGACAGCACATGTTTAATGAAAGGCAGGATCTGACTGTGCAGCAGGAAAATAATTACAATTCTGCTTGTGATTCATGTGCAAGAGGGGCTGCTTCCCATGCCACCACAGGCTGGCCTCCTGGATGAGCTCTGTGTTTGTCTCCAGGCTGGGTGAGTGCACTGCAGGAAGGAGGTGTCTGTCTGTCCGTCCATCTGTCAGCATCGCAACACAGCAGCTCCCCAAACTGGCAGGCAGCACCAGTGCAGCAAACCCAAGAGACACCTTTCCCTACAGAGAGAAACCAGGAGGGCAGTGGTTGTTCCCAGAAGAGCCCAATTCAAGAGGAATCACTGAAATCTGCTGAGGATAACTGAGTTAACACGAGGACAGGTTAGAGCTCTGACACTGCTGGGAACATCTCACTGGGAACTGCCTGGCCCCAGGGGCCACAGGGAGGGCACCAGAGCCACCACCCAGGTGCAGTTATGGGATGTGACCCACCTGGGCAGGTGTGGGACAACACCCCAGGAATGGGTACAGAACATCAGCCCCCAACAGCAGGTCCTGCCAGCTGTGTCCCACCCCACAGGGGTTTCCTTCTGCCAGACCCTGAAGCAGCTGCAGCGAGCAAACTGCTCAGGCTGCAGGACACCAACACCTGAGAGTGGCGGCTCAGAGCAGCCCAGAGAGACCCCGACACGCCAGGCACAGCCGGGCTGCAGCGGGACACAGGGCACGAGGGGACAGGAGAGGGGACACACGGCACCAGAGGGGACACATGGCACCAGAGGGGACACATGGCACCAGAGGGGACACATGGCACCAGAGGGGACAGACAGGACACACAGCACCAGAGGGGACACAGGACACACAGCACCAGGGGACACACGGCACCAGAGGGGACACACAGCACCAGGGGACACACAGCACCAGAGGGGACACACGGCACCAGAGGGGACACATGGCACCAGAGGGGACAGACAGGACACACAGCACCAGGGGACACACAGCACCAGGGGACACACAGCACCAGAGGGGACACACGGGACACCTGGCACGAGAGGAGACACATGGCGCAAGAGGGGACACACGGGACACATGGCATGAGAGGGGACACATGGCACCACGGGACACGTGGGACACACGGCACCAGAGGGCACACACAGGACACACGGCACCAGGGGGGACACACGGGACACCTGGCATGAGAGGGGACACACAGGACACACAGCACCAGAGGGGACACACAGGACACACAGCACCAGGGGACACACAGCACCAGAGGGCACACACAGGACACACAGCACCAGAGGACACACGGCACCAGAGGGGACACACGGGACACCTGGCATGAGAGGGGACACACAGGGGACACACAGCACCAGAGCAGCACCAGAGGGGACACACAGGACACACAGCACCAGGGGACACACCACCAGGGGACACACGGCACCAGAGGGGACACACGGGACACATGGCACGAGAGGAGACACATGGCACCAGGGGACACACAGGACACACGGCACCAGGAGACACAGGGGACAAGAGGGGACACAGGGGACACACAGCATGGGGACACACAGGACACACAGCACCAGGGGACATAGGGGATGAGAGGGACACATGGCACCAGAGGGACACATGGCACCAGGGCACACAGCATGGGAACACACAGGGCACACGGCACGAGAGGGGACACATGGAACCAGGGGACATACAGGACACAGGGCAGCACAGGAGGGGGGACACACACGGCACACCAGGGGACACAGAGCACAGGGACACACAGGACACGGCACGAGAGGGGACACACGGCACCAGAGGGGGGGGACACAGGGCACCAGAGGGGGACACAGGGCACCAGGGGGGACACAGGGGCCCAGGCAGGCGGGCCAGGGGCACAGAGGGCACGGAGCAGGGGTGGTCCCACACACCCCGGAGCAGTGCACAGCAGTGCACAGCAGTGCAGAGCAGTGCAGAGCAGTGCAGAGCAGAGCAGAGCAGAGCAGTGCAGTGCAGAGCATTGCAGAGCATCACAGAGCATTGCAGAGCAGTGCAGTGCAGTGCAGAGCAGTGCAGTGCAGAGCAGTGCACAGCAGTGCACAGCATCGCAGAGCAGAGCAGTGCAGAGCAGTGCAGAGCAGTGCACAGCATCGCAGAGCAGAGCAGTGCAGAGCAGTGCAGAGCAGAGCATTGCAGAGCATTGCAGAGCAGTGCAGAGCAGCACACTGCCCTCCCCGGATTTCCGACTATTTAACCCCGGCCCAGGCTCTCAGGAATGCACTGCGAATACACAAAAGTGCTCAAGTGCTGGGAATGCATTCCAGCCAGACAAAGAGAGCAGGAGGGAGGGAGCCCAGGGCCCAGCAGCTGCTGCTGGTCAGGCTCAGGGCAGGGCTGGGGAATGTGTCCCCTCCAGAGGGGCTGGGACAGCTGGCACAGGGACAGAGCCAGGGCTGGGAGGGACTCCAGCCCCAGGGGTTGGAGTCAGTGAGTCAGGGGTCTCTGAATTCAGAGAGAAATCAGAGTGCAGGGATTGAATAAGTTTTAGGGTGAGCTCTAATGCTTTTAGTGAGTGAAAGGTTTCAAATGCCAGAGCAGCAGAGCGAGTTCTAGTGAAGGTGAAACACACTGATATCTTCAATAGAGGCTCCAGCCCACAGCTGCAGACAGGACACAAACATAACAGAGCTGTAGTGAGAATATTGCTGACATTTTTCACACAGAACAAGACAGGTTGTATGAGCAGTTCTATGGGTAACCTGGAGTGCTAAGAAACTGGAACTGTAACAGGCTAAGGAGTGCTGGTCTGAGTTTGTGTCTCAGCTGGTTGGAAAAATCCTATATAAGAGTTTGTACTGGGGAGAGTTGGTGCTTTTAGCCATTCTGGCTTCTAGCCACTTGCTTACTGCTAGCTGCTTTGCCATTGCTTTTGCTATTGCCTGTTGAGACTGATGTGCTTTGTAATAAATAACCTTTTTAACTATTAGCTGCTTTACTTATTTAAGATACCTGACGAAGTAGGAGCCCTGAGCTCCGGAGTTTGGTGCCTAGAGCACCTAGAGGCTAGAAAGGACCTCCACACCCAGGGGCAGCACAAACCAACCCTGGCCCCAGAAAGGCCATCCCGAGCCAGAATTAACCTGAGACACCACAATTAGCACCTCACTGCTGCAGAGCCTGGGGAGGGATGGATGCTGATCTTGTGCACAGCAGCAATGGTTCTGTGTGAACAGAGGGGCCCTGACCCCAGCCCAGCACTCAGAGCCTCCACCTCACTCCCTGCACTGGGATGGGGCAGGTGAGAAGTACCAGAAAAGGCACAGGGCATTTCCCACTGAAATACATGAAATAGTCACTGAAATACATGAAATAATCCCTGGAATACACGAAATAATAACTGGAATACATGAAATAATCCCTGGAATACATGAAATAATGCCTGGAATATATGAAATAATCCCCAGAATATATGAAATAATTACTGGAATACATGAAATCATCACTGGAATATATGAAATAACCACTGGAACATGTGAAATAATCACTGAAATACATGAAATCATCACTGAAATACATGAAATAATCACTGGAATATGCAAAATAATCTCTGGAATATATGAAATAATCACTGGAATACATGAAATAATCACTGAAGTACATGAAATAATCACAGCACTTAGTGCTGTGGTTTAGTTGACAAAACAGTGCTCAGCCAAAGGCAGGTGTTTTCCAAGCTCAGTGATTCTGTGGCCCTCCTGCAAAGGGATTAATCTGGAGACACCTGAGCATCCTGGTGAAGCAGCCAAACCCAGCACACTGCAGGTGCTGCCCAGGGACCTCTGCCCCTTCCTGACCTGCCCCACATTTGGGTATCCCAGCCAGGGCCCTCCCTGCACAGCAGCACCTCAGGAATCACCTCCTCCCATTCAGCCAAGGGACATCATCTACTTCTAAACCATCCTCTGAGCACAAAAGGGTCAACTTGCAATTACAGAAAGTAATTGACTGATCTGTAATGTCACAGCTATTAGCAAAGGGAAAAATGCCAAAGGTTGTGTTCTACAATAACCTGTTGCAATTGTTTCCAGTCAGATTGTGTTTTCCTCATGCAGAAATCATTAACAGGTTTATCCAAGAGACACATCTCCAGAACACTGAAGCACCATAAAACAACCAAAAAAACCCCAACAAACCAGGTCTAACCCTGAGACTAGGAATCCAAAATAAAGCAATGAGACCAAACCAAATAATTTGGGCAAAGTGGGGGGCTCAGCCTGTACCCTTGGGGTGCAGGAAAGCACATCTGGAGAGGTCTTGGAGAAGAGTTAATTGTTCCTGTGTGGAAGGACACAGACCCAAACATCCCCTCTGAGCAGGAAGAGGATGAGGAAAAAGGTGCTGGAGGAGCTCTCAGGGGAATAGCTCAGACATACACCAGCAAAAGGCCTGAGCCAGGAATGGAACAAGGAGTCAGAGATGCTGGGCTGCCACATCCTCCTACTCAGCACACAACATCCCTACCCCCCACCACAACCAGGGAGATGGCAAAACAGGGCTCCAAAATGCAGAAAACACACAGAACAGGTCAGAGGAGACCTGGAGAGGTTAACCCAGCCCTGCCTCTACCTCCAGCCATCAATGAACCAATCCTTCCTGGTGCTCAGCAGCAGCCCAAGGGAACTGGAGACACCTGAGAGGGGCAGGCAGGGCCCCTGCAATGCTGCAGCCAGGCTTCAGAGAGCATTGCAAATGCCAGGGAGGGCTGGGGAACCCACACAGGCAACCAGCCCCAAGCTGGGAACCCACACAGGGACACCAGCACCGAGCTGGGAACTCACACAGGGACACCAGCACCGAGCTGGGAACCCACACAGGGACACCAGCACTGAGCTGGGAATCCACACAGGGACACCAGCACTGAGCTGGGAACCCACACAGGGACACCAGCACCGAGCTGGGAACTCACACAGGGACACTGGCACTGAGCTGGGACATCGGCATCGAGCAGGGAACCTGCCCGGGAACACTGGCACCGAGCCCGCCTGGGACACCAGCACCGAGCCGGGAACCCACCCAGGACACCAGCACTGAGCTGGGAACCCACACAGGGACACCAGCACTGAGCTGGGAACTCACACAGGCAACCAGCACCAAGCTGAGAATCCAACAGGGACACCAGCACCAAGCTAGGACACTGGCACCAAGCTGGGAACTCACACAGGGACACTGGCACCGAGCCGGGAACCCACAGAGGCAACCAGCACCGGGCTGGGAACCCACACAGGGACACCAGCACCGGGCTGGGACATCGGCATCGAGCAGGGAACCTGCCCGGGAACACTGGCACCGAGCTCAGACACCGGCACCGAGCCCGCCTGGGACACCAGCACTGAGCCGGGAACCCACCCAGGACACCAGCACTGAGCTGGGAACTCACACAGGGACACCAGCACTGAGCTGGGAACTCACACAGGGACACCAGCACCGAGCTGGGAACTCATACAGGGACACTGGCACTGGGCTGGGAACCCCCCAGGGACATAGGCACCGAGCAGCAGCAGGCACCCCAAAGGGCCAAACCCGCACCCCAAAGGGCCAAACCCGCACCCCGCTGGCAGCCGTGCACCCACAGACAGGGCAGGGATTAAATCTCCCAACAGGGACCTGCAGAGAGGTTTAGAACCAGGTAAACACAGAGCAGGTGCTTCCACCAGTGACCTCCCTGCAGGTACCAAACCATGGCTACGTGAATTTTCAAGAGCTTTTTATTCCACTAAACCTCTCTCCTGCCCAGCTGCCTCTGCACCTCCTATTCCACACACCTGAACCTCGTCCAGAACCAGAGCTGGTGGGGAGACACAGGCTGGGCAGCACACCCTCACCTGTCCCACGTAGAGCCCAACACCTCAGAGCTCAAGGAACTGGGTATTTATTATTATTATATATAATAATTATTATATACAATATATTATATATATATATATTTATTGTCCTGGTTTTACATATTTTAATATATATATATGTTATATATAATATATAATAATATTATATATATATAGATATATAGATATATAGATATATAGATATATATAAAATTATTATTACAGTTTCCTTCCATAGACCTCAAGTGCAAAATCCACCTGTGTGCCTCTTCCCTGCTCTCTGTATACGCAAGAATTGTACATCCAAGAGTTCTGTCAGCTTTTTCCTCCACGACTGAGCTTGTATTTGGCTGCTGCCCCCTCAGCACAGATCCCACTGTCACCAAGGGAGATGGCCTGCACTCATTGGAACTTCTGGGCAGCAGAAATTCAGAATATATGGCTTTTGGAGAGACAGACACACATCCAGCTGTGCTGTGCACCCACAGGGCTCCTGAGCTCCTGCACAGCACCAAGAGCCACGCCAGCTCTGCACACAACTCTCACAACCAGCAAGTGAAACCAGTTTGCTGGCTGGTTTTGTTAAACAAATGCAGCTGGGATGGAAAGAACTGCATGCAGAGCGAGAGGAGGTGCCTGGTGCACATCAAGCCTTGGCAGGCTCCACACACAGAGCCACAGAGAATTCCCGGCTCCCCGACTTTCTCAGGAAGGGCTATTAATACACAGAGATTACAGGGAGAAGCTTTAGTCCTCATGGAAGTAAATAAACCCCAAGATCCTCCTTACAGCGCTCGGATGTCAGGAAATTAAAAGCTGCTCTTAATTAGCTTTGCGAGGCTCCATTTTGCTTTGGGAAAGTGACAGCCATGGCCTGGAGCTGCATGGGGGGGCAGTGGGGTCATGGAGCTGCACAGGGTCTCAGTGGGGTCCTGGCTCTGGCCATGGAGCTGCACAGGGCCGCAGTGGGGTCCTGGCTCTGGTCACAGAGCTGCACAGGGCTGCAGTGGGGTCCTGGAGCTGCATGGGGGGGCAGTGGGGTCCTGGAGCTGCACAGGGTCTCAGTGGGGTCCTGGCTCTCCCTGGAGCTGCACAGGGTCTCAGTGGGGTCCTGGCTCTGGCCATGGGACAGGGACCCTCCTGCCCCAGGCCACGGCAGCCACAGGAGGAGCTGCTGAAACCCAGCCAGCTCCAAAGGGCTTTGCCATGATGCAAAAGGCAACAAGCCCAGGCAGGGAAGGACCTGCCCTGGACAGAAATGGGCTCCTCTCCCTGAGTCCTCTGCCACAATCTCCAGTGCAAGTGGAAATCAGCTCCCTGGGAAGAGTTTTCTGCACTGGGCTCAGTTTATCATGGGAGCTGTAGGGAGGAAAAAGCAAAGCAGAGGAACTGTAGTCCCCACATTAGAAATGCCTGGGGCTTCCCTCCTCAGCACCAGCACTGAAACCCTTGGGTTTTAATCACAGCCAGCCCTTGGGTTTCTCCTCTGCACAGCCCTCAGCCTCAGATCCTTCCAGCCCCCCAGCAGTGTCCCTGCACACACTCCTGCTGACACACCAGAGCTCTGAGCTCTCCTCCCTCGGCACAGACTTGCTCAGGATTTCAGCTCCACCCTCTTGTCCTCCTGCACCAGGTCCTGCCAGCTCTGCTCCACCCAGGTTTCCTCCAGCCTCCCCAAATCCAAACTGAAGCACTCCCCCAAAAGCACACCAAGAGCCTCTCGATCCTTCTGGGTTGTGACCAGCTCTGGGTGCTCCAAATTCCACGCTGTGTTCATTCCTTCCTGGTGAGACCTGTGCTTCTCAAGTGCTCCTGGAGTGGCCTGCATGACTTAGGTGTGACACAGTGATTCAGCCAGCTGTGCTTCCAAAACTCACACTGCTTCCAAAACTCAGGACCTACTCTCCACCTGCTCCTGCAGCCATCCTGCAGCCACCACTCTCTGTAAGGGAGGTACAGCAAAACCCAGCATGGAGCAAGCCATTTCCACCTCTTCAATTCAGATACCCTCGTGGAAAGCACAGGCAACTTATCAAAGGGAATTTATCCTTTTCCATTAAATCACATGGTGTCACCCTGGCAGCAAATCCCTGCAGTGGGGCAGCAGATGCTCCCACACATTTAATCTGTCTCTTCAAACTGCCCAAGCAGAGCCATCCTAAGGGGAAATTGGGGCACAAAACAGGCAAGTTTCTACAAGGGACAGGTAACAAAGAAGCAAGAGCAGATAGAAGAGGACCTGGCACTGCAGGATGGAGAGAAACACAGCTTGACTGGGAAGGGAGAAGTGAGGAAAGCACAGCAGTGTCAGCAATCTCAGGAGATGGGCAGAGCATCCCACGGGATCTGGAGCAGAGCAGCAGCACCAAGGGCACTGGAAATCCTGCAGAGGAAAATGGTGCCACAGAAAGAGCAAGAGATTCCATGTTTCTGGAACAGGTGAAATAAGGACACAGAAAAGCCTGTCTGAAACACCCAGCTGGTGCTGCGTAAGAAACCCCTCAGAGGAGGAACCATATAAACTCAGGCATTTTCAAAAGAGCTGCTTTCCAAAAGAAACCTTTCCAAAAGCCACTCTCCAATCCTTTCACCTCAAAACTTACCTCCACAGGGAAGTCTTCCCTAAAAGCCCTGCCTGAGCCCTCAAACAAAAACTGCAAACAGAAACTGTGCTGTGCACACTTGTTCCCACTTTTCTGACAGATCTTCACAGGCACATCTGTGTCCTTCAGACCTTCTCCCACGGAACATGTGCAGCCCCTTCTGTGAAACAAGCAGGCTCTCCTTTCTCTACCTCCCCTCATGGTAAGCACAAACCTTCCTCCCAGGGTCTCCTTCCCAAAAAAAGCCCTGTTTCCATGAAGGGCTCCTCACCTGGAAAACATCCCCCTGACCTCACCAAAGAGCTTTCCCACCACCATCCTTCAGTGCCTAAACCAAATGTTCCCACCTTCCCTCTTCCTGGTGGAAGGGCAGTTTACTTTCAATTTTCACCACCATAATCACCTCATACTACACACAGATTCCTACTTCTGCCTTAGGTATGTGTCCCTACCAAACAGGAATATCCTCAAAAAATTCCCTTCCTGCAGTGAGTGACCTTTGTGCCTGGGACCAAACACACCCTGGCACAGCCCAGGGAAGCACTGTGAACACAAACCTTCAACACACATCGGGTCAAACCTAAGGTGGGTCAAACCTGCTTCCTTGTTCCACCGACTGCAGATTTCCTCCTCCTCCTACCAGGCATGGCCACAGAAAGCCCTTGGCAGCTCCAAACAGGAGCTGAGAAGGAAGAGTGTGAGTACAGCAAGTCCAAAGCCAGGCTCCCTCCAAGCCTCTCCCAGGACACGCAGTGCAAACACACAAATGTCTCTGCAGATCTCATTTTTGGTTGTTTCCTCCTTTGTGAACCGCTCCACTTCTCTCCTGAGCTCATGTTAACTCACAGTACTGTTATGACATGTGCCAAAGTGGTTCTGCAGCTCAATTAAACTACATTTCACATAAAAAAATTATTTCATTTGCTCTGAACTGAGCCCTTTTAGGCTTCACTCCATGCCCTCCTGCAGCAGCAGTGGTCAGTTGCTCCCTGTCCAGTCTCCCAGGCCATCACTTATACTCTGCCATGGATGGGGAATGTTCCAGTGCCTCTGCCATGGCATGGGGAATGTCTCAGTGCCTCTGCCATGGGATGGGGAATGTTCCAGTGCCTCTGCCATGGGATGGGGAATGTTTCAGTGCCTCTGCCATGGGATGGGGAATGCCCCAGTGCCTCTGCCATGGCATGGGGAATGTTTCAGTGCCTCTGCCATGGGATGGGGAATGCCCCAGAGCCTCTGCCATGGGATGGGGAATGTCTCAGTGCCTCTGCCATGGGATGGGGAATGCCCCAGTGCCTCTGCCATGGGATGGGGAATGTTTCAGTGCCTCTGCCATGGGATGGGGAATGCCCCAGTGCCTCTGCCATGGGATGCAGAATGTTCCAGTGCCTCTGCCACGGGATGGGCAATGTTCCAGTGCCTCTGCCATGGGATGGGGAATGTCTCAGTGCCTCTGCCATGGGATGGGGAATGCCCCAGTGCCTCTGCCATGGCATAGGGAATGTCTCAGTGCCTCTGCCATGGGATGGGGAATGCCTCAGTGCCTCTGCCATGGCATGGGGAGTGTTTCAGTGCCTCTCCCAGAGCGATGGAGACATCCTGAACACCTCCACCTCCCTTGTGCAAGACCTGTTGCATGCTGGCTCTCGGCTGCTGCCCTTCCTCTGTGCCCCTCCTGATACACTCCATCTCCTGAAAGCAGGGCACCAGGACCTCCCTGATCTGTCCAACCTGTTCTTCTAAAAACTCTTTGCCAGAAGACACCAAAACGGGAACTCACACACCAGAGGAGGACAGGTAATGGCAAGAACTGTGATGCTCCAAGCCAAGCAGATGCCACAGGTCTGTGAAATAAAAGCGTTTTGGGGGACTCAGGAGGGCACGAAGGGCCTGCACACAGCACCTGCAATCACGGGCAGGATTGCAACAACACCATTGCAGGGAGGACTGCACCCGCACCATCGTAGGTGGGATCGCACCTGCACCGTCACGGGCAGGATCGCACCCGCACCATCGCAGGCGGGATCGCACCCGCACCGGCCCGGGCGGGATCGCACCCGCACCGGCCCGGGCGGGATCGCACCCGCACCATCGCGGGCGGGATCGCACCCGCACCATCGCGGGCGGGATCGCACCCGCACCATCGCGGGCGGGATCGCACCCGCACCGTCACGGGCGGGATCGCACCCGCACCATCCGGCGGATCGCACTCACTACCATCGCTGGCGGATCGCACCACATCATCGCTGGCGGGATCGCACCGCACCATCCCCACCGCTGGCTAAGTAAAAGTCAGTATAAAATCTGCATTTACAACCCAAAAGATTCTCTTCCAAGCCCAAACCCCAACCAGTCCCAGTCCCAAGGGTCCCAGTGCTGCACAAGGCCAGGCTGTGACTGCTCAGCAGGACACACCGAGCTGAGAGCTCAGGGACCAGCAGGTTCTGCACAGGTGTGTCACAATCATCCTCCTCTGCAGGGACTTACACCCATTCCCACATACCAGCCAGCCCATAACCACATTTTCCAGTAGAATGGGGAATCTCCCTGCGCAAAGTACAAGATGCTGAGCTCTCTAAGAGAAGAGCTGAGAGTATCACACTGGTGTCTCCATCCCCAAACAACCTCAGAGCTGATCCCACAGTCAGCCCGGCTCACCGGGGTTCAGGAAGAGACAAGCAGGAAAGACAAACAGAACCCAAAAATACCAGAGCAGGAACTGCTGCTTCCAGACAAGAGATTCTGTTCAGGTGTGCATGTGCCTGTTGTATGTTTTAACCAAACTGAACCAAACTACTTTGGCCTGAACCAAAACCAAGGTTCTGGTTTGTAAGGGTTTTTTTTTAAATCTAGATTTGATGACAAATTCTGTGGCATGTCAGTATTCAATAAAAACCTTGAAAGCTAATGACCTACTTCTCAATTTTTTCAATAAACACACAACTCAGTCTATGTTCCCTGAAGACCATTTCTGCAAACACACGGCAGTCAAACACCTTCTCTCTCCGGCATAGGCAGAACTTAAATAACTTAAAAAACCATACTGTTTCCAAAGGGGATACACAATAAAACTTCCTCTGGAGTATCCCACAGCCCAGTCCTGTCTTGAGACCTCTTCCTTCCCAAGAGGCAGGTTCAAATTCCCACCTGCAGCATCCTGTGTACCAGATTACCAGGCAGAATGGGAACATTATTGGCTTGGGTTCCTGCTGGGTCGTACTTCAGGACCCAAATGTGAGAGCTGACCCTGTCCCAACGCCCTGCCCTGCACAAGCAAACCCCTAGGAGTCCCGAGATGCTGGGCCAAGTTGGAGCAGATCTCCAGCCTGCAGAGACCAGAGTGGCATGGAACAGCACATGGAGGGTTTATCCACAGCTCTGCAGCTGAACAGAATGGCAACAGAGGCTGCCAGTGCAGGCTAGAGCCCCAGATCATGGAATTATTTGGGATGGAAGGGATCTTAAAGACATCCAGTCCCAACCCTCTGCCACAGGCAAGGACACCTTCCACTATTTCAAGCTGCTCCAAGCCCCAACCAACCTGGCTTTGGACACTTCCTGGGATGGGGCAGCCACAGATGCTCTGGCAACCTGTGCCAGGGCCTCTCCACCCTTCAGGAAATCATTTTTTCCCAGTATCCCATCTAACCCTGCCCTCTGGCACTAGGAAACCATTCCCCTTTGCCCCAAGTCCCTCTCCACCTCTCCTGGAGCCCCTTTAAGCACTGGAAGGGCTCTAAGGTCTCCACAGGGCTTCTCTTCCTGAGGCCAAACATCCCCAGGCTCTGCCAGCCTATCTTCACAACAGAGATGCTCCAGCTCTTGGAGCACCCCTGCAGCCCTATGATCATAACTATAAAGCAGCTCCATCGCTTTTAATTAACTTACTTGATGCTTTTTGCAGTTTACTGACTAAACCCGAGTTTTTTAATTTATGCCGTGCTTTGCTTGGCAGTGACTGTGACTGTCACAGGACAGATGACACAGGCTAGGGCAGAGCTTGGTGCTGGTCCCAGTCCCAGAGCAGACCAGGGCAGCACTCGGTGCTGGTGCCCAGAGCAGGCCGGGCAGCGCTCGGTGCTGGTGCCCAGAGCAGGCCGGGCCAGCGCTCGGTCCCGGTGCCCGAACAGGCCGGGCAGCGCTGGTCCCGGTTCCAGTCCCGAGCAGGCCGGGCCAGCGCTCGGTGCCGTGCCCGAACAGGCCGGGCCAGCGCTGGTGCCGGTGCCTGGAACAGGCCGGGCCAGCGCTCGGTCCCGGTGCCCGGAACAGGCCGGGCCAGCGCTCGGTCCTGGTTCCAGTCCCGGAGCAGGCCGGGCCAGCGCTCGGTGCCGGTGCCCGGAACAGGCCGGGCCAGCGCTCGGTGCCGGTGCTGGTCCCAGAGCAGGCTGGGGCAGGGCTCGGTCCCGGTGCCCGGAGCAGGCCGGGCCAGCGTTCGGTGCCGGTGCCCGGAACAGCCCTCGGTCCCGGTGCCCGAAAGAGGCCGGGACAGCCTTCGGTCCCGGTGCCGGTGCCCGGAACAGGCCGGGCCAGCGCTCGGTCCCGGTGCCCGGAGCGGGCCGGGGCAGTGTTCGGTGCCGGTGCCCGGAACAGCCCTCGGTCCCGTTGCCCGGAAGAGGCCGGGACAGCCTTCGGTCCCGGTGCCGGTGCCCGGAGCGGGCCGGGGCAGCGCTCGGTCCCGGTGCCCGGAGCGGGCCGGGGCAGCGCTCGGCCTCGGTGCGGGTGCCCAGAGCAGGCCACGCAGGGCTAGATCCCGGTGCCGGCGTCCGGAGCAGGCCGGGCTAGCGCTCGGTCCTGGTGCCCGTGCAGGCCGGGCAGCGCTCGGTCCCGGTGCCGGTACCCGGAGCAGGCCAGGCTAGCGCTCGGTCCCGGTGCAGGTCTCGGTGCCCAGTGCTCAGAGCAGGCCAGGGCAGTGCTCGGTCCCGGTGCCTGGAACAGATCAGGAGTGCTCGGTCCCGGTCCCGTTGCCCGGAGCAGGCCAGGCAGCGCTCGGTCCCGGTGCCGGTGTCCGCAGCAGGCCGGGCAGCGCTGCGGAGCCGCGGGGTGGCGGTGCCGGTGCCGGGGCTCACCTTGGGCAGCTCGCGGAGCTGGTTGGCGTCCAGCAGCAGCTCCTCGAGCGAGCGGCTGTAGCGGTAGATCTCCTCGGGCACGGCCTGCAGCGAGCAGTGCCGCCGGTCCAGCGCCTCCACGTGCCGGTTGCAGCGCCAGAGCGGCGGCATGCAGCGCAGCATCGCGCCGGGCCGGGCCGCGCCGCGCCGGCACCGCACGGGCCGCGCCTGCGGGAGCGCCGGGATCCGCCGGGGCCGGGCCGGGCCGGGCCGGGCCGGGGTGCGCCGAGCGGCAGCCGCGCTCCCGCTGCGGCAGCGCCCCCGCTCCGCTCCTCCGCCCGGGCCTGCCGCCGCTCCGGGGCCGCTCCCGGCCTGCGCCCGGGGCCGCGCCGCCCTCCGCGGGTGTGCCTGGGAAACGGAGCCGCTGGGAAATGGAGTCCGCCCCGCCCCGGCACGGCTCCGCCCGGCACGGCCCCGGCAGCGGCGGCGGCAGCGCCTGGGCGGGACCCGCGGCCGGAGCAATCGGCTCTGCGGAGCACAAACAGCGAGCAGCCGCCTCCATCCCTCGGCCGGAGCAATCGGCTCTGCGGAGCACAAACAGCGAGCAGCCGCCTCCATCCCTCGGCCGGAGCAATCGGCTCTGCGGCAGGACAAGCAGCGAGCAGCCGCCTCCATCCCCTCTCCGCGGCCGGGGCAATCGGCTCTGCGCACCCCAGCCGCCTCCATCCCTTCTCCCGGCACGGGCACAGCAGCTGGGTCAAACCCCACCTGTCCGCTCCGGGACACAGTTTCGTGACAAAAGCCAAAACGCAAAGGGAGCCATCGCCTCTGAGCTGTCTCAGGACGCTGCAGCCCTCCCTGTTCTATCCCCTCCTGCTTTCACAGTTTCCTGGTTGCTTTGTCGCTCGCTTTCTTTCCTGGCCGGTTTCTCCTCACTGAACTTTATTCCTGCTTTATCTCTTACCCCGGCACTGTCACGTAGCTGTTAGACCCGTGTTCTCTCCAATTCTCTGTCCCAGCTCCTTTTGCCTTGCACACAGCTCTCCACCAGCTCCTGCCCTGGCTGTTTATCTCACTTCTCTCTCATTTATTTTACAGAGATCAGATCCTCCTCCCTCACAGTCTGACTGACAACTCTTCACACCCACACTTGTGTGACACTGAGCAGAGCCCAGTGCTCTAGGAACAGCCTGGGACACCTGGGACACCAACCCAGGCCAGGAATTCTGCATTCCTCAGACTGGGGAGTCAGAAATAATCCTGCAATGAACAGAAAGTGACCAACAACTGAGTGACACCGGAGCTCAGGGCACTGGTGAGGCACTGGTAAGATTGGTGAGGGACTGGTCTCTGTGCCAGCAGGAGGAGGTGAACGTTGACCTTTCAGCTTCAGCATCCACCACAGGCAGAGGCTGTGAAGCCGGGAAAAAAGGAAAAAAGGAATTAATGAAGTCACTGAATCAAAGAAGGGTTGGGGTGGAAAAGGACCTTAAAGCACATCCAGTTTCCTGCCCTTGTCTTGGGACACCTTCCTCTAGCCCAGGTTGCTCCAAGCCCCGTCCAACCTAACCTGGGACACTTCCAGGGATGGGGCAGCCACGGCTTCTCTGGGCACCCTGTGCCAGGGCCTCACCACCCTCACAGGAGAAGATTTCTTCTCAATATCCAATCCCTGTCCTCTGGCCTTGGCTGTACAGGGTCTAAACTCGAGTTAATAACTGTTGAGAGCCTCAAGGGATTCTGCAGCTGAGCCGAGCCTGGGGGCAGGGTGGTTCCTGGGAGATCCCAGCCCCTCCTGGGCTCTGTCCCTCCCATCTCTCCCTCCCTCAAAGTCGGACCTTTGCTCGCCCTGCTGTGTTGGATGTGACTGAGCTACATCCCCTGTTCCCCTGGAGCCCTCTGTCCTGTTTGAAGGACAGGTGTCTGCCAATAAAGGCAGGAGCTTCTCTTTGAAATGGAGAATGTAAACCCATCCCTCCAAATTATTATAATTGTGAAATTAAGGGGCTCTCAGGCAAAGATATGGAAATTAGGAATAACAGTTCTTGGCTAGGAAAATTAAAATAGAAATGCAGTATTGCAAAGAAAATCCCAAACCCTGCCAGAGTCAGAATCCAAGCTGACACCCGTCAGTCAGTCAGGGTGTTGGCACAGTCCCATTCCATGGTGGCTGCATCCTCCTGCAGTGGCAGATGTGGCTCAGCTGGAGCAGTGCTCCTGGAGAAGGTGCAGTTTCCTCTGAAGGTGCAGGGATGATGTGGAAAGGATTTCCTCTGGGATCCAGTGGAAAGAAGGTACCTTGGTGCCCAAAATCTCAGTTTTTCTCTGGGTAGGAAAGGCTTGGCTCCTGCCCTGGCTGGAGCATCTCCCATGGGATGATGGAATTTTATCAGCCATGCCCTGGGACTCAATGGCCATGAACAGGAGATCTCTCCTGGAGGGAGGATGGGCTGTGGCAAAGATAAAGATGATTGCCCCAGCTGGTTTAAAGCTGGCCCATGAGCAGATAATGTGTGCCAGGAGATCAGGGGCACTGCCCTGCCTGGCTGCAGCAGATGGGGACAGAATCTGGAATGCACAGAATGCACATTGCTGGAATGCACAGAATGCACATTGCTGGAATGCACAGAATGCACATTGCTGGGATGCACAGAATGCACATTGCTGGGATACACAGAGTGCACATTGCTGGGATGCACAGAATGCACATTGCTGGGATACACAGAATGCACATTGCTGGGATACACAGAATGCACATTGCTGGCCACATCAACCCAACACACCCTCCCAGCACTGGGGTCACAGTGGGACCCAGGCAGGAGCTGATGACACCCTGGAGCTTTGGTGCTGCTGGGCAGGGCTGGCACCACACCAGCACCGGCTCCCCGACGTTCCAGCCCCCCTCTGTCAGGGCCTGGGGACAGCCAAGACAGCTGACCCCAGCTGACCACAGGGATATCTCAGGTCACATAAGCTCTGCTCAGATTTAAAAGCTCAGAAAAGGAGGAGGAAGGAGGAGAGAATTTGTTGTTTACAATGTTTGCCTTCTGAAGGAATGGGTCCAAGTGCTGGAGGCCTGCTTTCTGGGAAGTGCCTAGACTTCACCTGCTCATGGGAAATAGAGAATAAAATCTTCTTTCTTTTTTCCTTTTTCTTGTGCAACCTTTTGGTTTTGCTTGTGTTTTTGCTGAATTATTTCAAACCTCTGCCACCCAGGTGAGGGCTGAGAGGATTTATCAGAGGGTTCCTGCACGTCCCTGGGGCTGGAGGCTTCTCCGAGTCCTGTGAGGGGGACAGTGAAATTGCCCAGGAGCAGGGAGAGTGCCTGAATTCAAGCCCAGCCATCCCAGCTAGAAAAAGCTGAAGGAGCCACATGTCCCCTTCCTGGGAGCACAGGGAGGGACTGAGAGCAGCACCAGACCCCGCAGGCAGCGCAGGGTTTTGGGTCGGGGTCCTGGGAGTGATGCTGTGCAGCTGCAGGGACCAGGCCAGGGTGCTGGATGTGGGGGGACATGTCCCATGGGCTGGGACATGGCTTATCAAAATTGGTAAGCCAAATGCACTCACTAGATACTCTGTTGTGACTTTTTATTTTTTAATGAGAATATTATGAACGTGGATTTAGTGTAATGGATTTGTATGACTAAATGTTTCTTTGGGATATGACTTCAGTTTTATTAGTGAACAGGCATCTTTGGTTGTGCAGGGATTTGGATTTCTGATATATCCTTCCATCACGGACATCATTCATTTTGTGTGGAAGTTTCCTTTATATAATAATGAATTCTGACTTAGAAAGAGGCTTATTCCTCTCGGCCCATGATTTTTAAGAAATTGCATTCAGTTTAGTTTTAAATGTTCATTTAGGATTCCTCAAGAGACTCACTAATTATTTTAGGCTGTCCTGTTTATGTCTAATTGGACACATTTATCTGTCTTAGCCTGTTCACAGAGACTTGGAGTTGTGTGTGCACTCAGGAGCAGACACCGAAGTGCAGGTCTTGGTTGTGACAATTACTGCTGTTCTCTGCTGCATTATGGGTACCAAGATGGGAAAAGTCCATTTGTCTGGCAGCCCAGCTAGTGAGGTTGGTGGACTGCTGCTTCTGAGACTTCTGGTTCAATTCTCACCTCTATCCAAAGTCCAAGTTTTACCAGTGACTTCAGTGCTTAAATCTGATTGGCTCAGGCTCTCATCATGGGGAGGGGGTGGGTGCTAATTTATACTTCTGTTATCTTTTTTCATTCACTTTACATGATTTGAGTCTCATCCATTGAATAACACACACAACTGCACAAAAATATTAAATAAGTAATTCCCAGACATTAACACTGAAAGCTTTTCCATGAGAATCTTGAGCGTTTGTCTTCTGCAAACGCTTCAGTTGCTTATGGTTGCACATTGCATTTACAGACTCCAGATAAAATCTCTGTTCTCCATTAGTATTAATAATTGCCAAAACTCACACGCATTTAGCTGGCAATCAAGGTAAAAGCAGTCAAAACACTTCTCAAAAGTGGAAGACTGTTCAAGTCTGCACTGTCCTATTTGACTGAAAGAGCACATTACTTAAATAACAGCATGGATTTATGTAGGAAGTGAACTAGTACTAGTTCATTTTTAATTTAATCTACTGAGTGAGTTAGGACATTAGGATGCAGTGTCAATCCAAGTCTATTCTGTGAACTGCAAAGTAAACTCAAGTTCACCTTGAGAAGAGTGGAAAAATAAAAAGTCTTAATCAAAAGCTTCAGCAAATCTTCTTAGGATGAAAACAGTATTTTAGTGCTGCTACTTGGTGTTGGACAAAGGGACAGCAAAGAAAACCAGCTGTGATTGAGACTTGTATGTGTTCTCAGAGGAGCCAAACACTTCAGTTTTAAGCCCACTGCATAACCCTGCAATGTTCTGTAAGTGTTTTGTAGAAAGTGCTAATTGTAAAAAGTAGTATTTAAAGGACTTCCTAGCCATCTGCAGGGCTTTTTGATAATAGGAAGTCAAATGGAGGAACTTTGGAGCATAGTTACTTATAAATAATTGTTCTGTTGAAGAATGAAATATAGGGAGATGAGAGTTCATGCCTTATTTTGATGGTGATGTTGGAAATAATGAGAAGTCCTAGCGCTATGCTCTGTTTTTGAAAATGTGTATTTTTGTGGACCTGAAGAAACGCGAGGATGGGAAATTCTGAGGTACAAGTTTAGCTGTGTTTCAAATTGTTTTCTCTGTGAAGAAACACTATAAACACAGACTGGAGCAGACTGCTTTCTGTGGAGTGTTTGAAAGGAGCTTGGAGGACTGGATTCGACCAAAAATCTCAGCTGGAAAGAACTTAATATGAAGCAAGCATAACAGAGTTTATGTTTGCTGTAGTACAGGACTAACCAAATTCCTGCCGGAAGCCTTTTAGAAACATGCTTAGCCGTGTTCTAGGAACAAGGGGCTTAGAAACATGGCTTTGCTGTTTTCCTGTCTAACTGGTGGGAGGGACTGAAGTTGTAAGGTGTTCTCAATGCTTTCCCTTGACTGCAGAGAGAAGTCAGTAACATCAGCTAAGTCAGCTGAAGAAAGCACAGGTTATACCCGCAGGCAGGCACCCAGGCGGGAAGCGCTTTTATTTTGCAAATGGCTTCTATTTGACAATTCGGATTGTAGGTGCAGTGCAAGTAATTTAACTGCTAAGTGTTCTATTTCAGTTTCGTAAGAACGAACAGCATTTATCCTCACTTCTAGGAATTCCTTCATAGAAACTGTTTTTGATCTAACTGTAGAGAACGTGACCCAAAGCTTTATTTCCTGCAGAAGTGTTTCCTCATTTGAATCCCATTACTATCCACTCTCTGAGCTGCATGTTATTTTTGATATCTTGGTGTTGACAGCAGTTCACAAGTTGTCTCATCAGGATAAAAAGGCACCTTGCACTCTACTGTGTAGCACTCCCGAGGTCTGGTTGTGACATTGTGTTCCTTTTGGACATGCCTTAAACATGTATGAAAGGCAAAGGATGATGCAATAAAAACAAACTTCTTGAAGGAGTCATAAGTGAAAATATGAATATTCATACAAGACTAAGAGAGGAGTCACAGTAATTTCTTCCACAACTTTTCATTTGAAGAAGATAAACTTGGAGACCAGCAATACCTGAAACTGTGTATCTGCAACAGCTACAAGTGAGGGATGCAGCATTTAAATTTTGGATATAAATAACAAACTGATGTAAAAAATTATTGTTAGGAGATCAGAATGTATACTTTTCACAGTAAGTGTTATACCAGAGTTAGATCACAGGAATAGGATTGCTTTTGCTTTACAATGAATTATACAACCTTACAGTTATACAAATGCCTGCACTGTCCGACTTGAAATGTGTTTTGGGTTTGAACAGTCTGGTTTGATGCTGCCATTTCAAATCCTTAAGTTTTGTTCACATGTGAAAACAAGAAACTGAAAAGAGGATAGACTATTTAAAATAGCACAGATAGTTAAAACTGCATAAATATGAAGTTTTTGGGTTTTCACTCTTCACTTAATATTGTTATGGTAGTGTTTAAAAAATGGTCCTGAACTAGGGACTTGAAATACTTATTGAAATAGTATGTATAAACTCCATTCAGCATTACATACACGTGCACCACAGTCTGTTCAAATAATCTTAGGGCTCTGAAATTTCTTATACTTTTTAAGTTTGAAGGCTGGAACACTGCTCTTACTTCACTGCTTTGTGTCACCTGTAATGTCACTTTTTTCCGGTATCCGAAGGCTAAATAAAATAAAACTTAAGAAACAGTACAAAAGCACGAGACAAAACCCAGACTCCCTTTCTGAGCCTGGCCGGGCCCCGGCCCTGCCCTTCGGCAAGCACCGCCCTTCGGCAGGCACCGCCCTTCGGCAGGCACCGCCCTTCGGCAGGCACCGCCCTTCGGCACCGCCCTTCGGCAGGCACCGCCCTTCGGCAAGCACCGCCCTTCGGCAGGCACCGCCCTTCGCACCGCCCAGTAAGTCCCGCCCCAGGCTCCGCCCCTCCAAAATGGCGCCGGCGGAGCGCGGGCGGTTCTTCTGCACGGCGGGCCGCGGGCTGGAGCCCTTCCTGGCGCGGGAGGTGCGGGCGCGGCTCGGTGCCACCGAGGTGAGCGGGGAGCCGGAGCCGCCCCGGGCGATCCCGTCCGGTCCGGTTCAGCACGGCGCCCCGGAGCCGGCGAGCACGGCTCGGTGCTCCGGGCCCCGCGGCGCTGCTCGGGGCCTGAGGGGCGCGGGGAGCCGGGGCCGCGCTGCCCGCGGTGCTCACCCGAAGCCGCCCGGCCGCGTCCCACGGGCGCTCTCCCCGCAGGTGGACTGCGTCTCGGGAAAAGTGTTCTTCAGGGCGGCGGCGGGGCTCGGCGAGCTGCGGAAGCTGCGCTCGGGGGAGCGCCTGTTCCTGCTGCTGAAGAAGCACAGCCCGCTGCCGGTGTCCGGGAGCAGAGGTACGGACCGGACACGGGAAGCCTTGGTTGGAGTCCTAGTTATAAATTTGAGGTGTTTATTTTTTTTACTAGTGGCTGTGGTTTTAATTGACAGTAATCAATTCTGAAGTGTCTTTATCCACGTGTATTTTCAACTTTTTTTTTTAACCTGAAAAGGGCTTTTCAATTGTTTACAATAGCTACCCTCCAGCCTGTATTCTTCCAGTCCTGAATGTGTATGTGGTTTTTTTGCGACTCTTTCCCATTGCCCCGTCCCAAAAAGAGAACACCCCACCCGAAAACCAAAGTTTAGTTCTGGATCTCTTGTGTTTATTTTGACAATAAGTCTTATGTTCTGTTAAACAAAGTGAATCCCGACCTATATCTTGTGTCAGTTTACTGTTAAGTACACAGCTTCCTTCTGAGTCTCAGCTGCTTGAGTCATCCCCTCTGTCAGTGTTGGAATGAGAATTTCAAGTTAAATGGATTGATGGCGGGTTTTTATTTGGGAGATTACCTTCAGCTTTGAGAATGAAATGTGATCATGATACTAAAATTTTAAGTGATAACTAGAAAATTTCTAGATAACTAGAACTTTTTTTTTTTCTCCCTTGACTAGCTTTGAGGTATTTAAGTGAATTGGCCTCTGTTCCTCGTGCCTCTCTTGTAGCTAGCTTAGGACTGCCCACATGTGTAAGTCTGTGTTGCACGATTGAAGGCAGAGTGATGAATGGGAAACAGAAGTTTTCTTTCTGAAAGAATAAACTTGTTTTTTGCCTGGGATGACTCAAAGTAATTAATGTTTGCATGTGTCTTTCAATTCTGGAATCCTGGGCCAAGTGCTTTCTGAGGAGGATGGCGTGATGGGCTGGTCCCCTGTCCCTGGGAATGACTCTCACAGGTGGTCCAGTTTTCTACAGCTGCTGAATTCTTGTGCAGAATTCAACTCTTGCATGTTTTAATCTTGGTTGTTCAGAGCTTGTAATCAGAGGGATGCCTGTGTGGCTTCTGGTGGGTATGTGGATGCTGAGAGCTCAGCTGTGCCTGTGGTGTCAGCTGCTGGTTTCTGGATTCGCACATCAATGAAATCTGGACACAGTTGCTGCTGTTCTCAGTCTGTAGGGAAATGAAATGCTGAGGCTGGAGTACTTAACTGCTTTTTTTCTTCCAGGGAAAATGCTTCAGGAGATTAAAAGCCTTGTCATTGAGGAACCGAAATACTGGCTGGATGTTATCTCTGTTTGGAGAAAGCTTCATGGACATGAGGGGAGAACAGGTGATGTCTCTCAAGAAAATGCATTGGGTCTGAAGAGAAAGTCAGAAGAGGAGACAAATACTGCAAGTAAAAGGCAGAAAATGGAACAAGTGAGAGCAATTGTGTCTGAGGAATGTCAGGTGGAAGTTGGAGAGACCTGTGTGGCACCAGAGAGAATGAGCAGTCAGGAGTGCTGGATTGAGAGCAAGACTTCCTCAGAATTCCCTTCCAAAGACAGTGGAGAGAATCCTGCTGTGAATGAGAAGCTTGGCTTCAGTTTCAGAGTGTCTTGTCGTTGTAGTGGGGCAATTGCCAAAATACTTACTTCACAGGTATGCTGAAATATCCGTGTTTTAAAAGAATTTAGCGAAGGTGAACAGAGATATGTACTTTGATTGTTATTTCAGTTGTGTTGTGTGTTCTGGAATAATAAACTGAGGTAAGCTATTTCTGTATTTTTTTAAAAAGCCCTTAGCCTGCATTCACCTTAAACAAGTGGAAATACAAATGCTGTTTTTAATTTCTGTGCACTATTACCCTTAACGTTTTTCAAATCAATACCTTTTATTAAGGATAAGCAAAGGTAAGAGTTTGAGGTTTCTGGGCCTGTGGAGGCTGAGGAGTGATCAGATAAGTTTACAGCTACTTAAAGGGCCATTGTAATGAGATTTTTTTTTGCTACTAAAGCTAGTACCTTGGTGAGGTGAGACGTGAGCCTCTCTACAAGGGTGTTTGCCTGAATTTTGTGCTATGTTTGAACTTAAACTCTGAAGGTAATCAGAGCTTTCTGTATGTCATGAAAGCATTAAAATTGTGAGTTGTAGTGCATTTGCAGATTTTCTCTTGGGTAATCTGTCTTAGAGCCATTGGAAATATTTTGTGCATGTGATTAAGAATTCCAGAATGGTGGTAATCACAGAATATTCTGAGTTGGAAGGACCCACAAGGATCAAGTCCAACTCGAGTGAATATTTTGTTGTGACTTGGTCAGGACTTGAACTTGGCCTCTCTGGCTCCAGTTGAGCGTTGGTAGTTTGCCACGTGGTGTATTTGCTTTGCCCCTCACTCAGCCTGCTCTGCCCTGTTGTACCTCTTGTGGTGTGAATTGTGTGAGTTGTTCTCTTAGGCAGAGTCTTTCTTTTCCCAGGGGTTTCTGAGGCTGTGATCTGCAGGTTTGTGAGTTCAGTGTATTTTATTGCCTGTGCTGTTTTTCCCTTGCAGGAGGTCGGCAGAGCCATTGGCGCGGCGCTCGTGAGGCAGTGCGGGTGGCGCGCTGACCTGCGGGACCCTGACCTGGAGGTACTGCTCTTGTGTGCCTGTTGATGCTTCCAGAATCACCCTGACACCTTTGTTTTGTTCTCTGCTCCCTTTGCACATGGGACCATGGCCTCTCCCTGCTGGTCTTTCTGCTGCTGAATTTACCTGGAAATCAGCTGGTGGTGCTGAGCAAAGCATGTATGTGGCCCTTGTGTGTGTGTGCTTTCCAGAGCTCTGGAATAAACACCAACCTGGCTGTGTGGGCCTGGATGGCAGGGGAAGCATCCATGGAGGAGGTGTGTCAGGATCCAGCACCCTCACACACTGCTGGACTGTGACTGTAAAAATGGAAATCACCTGAGCTGTGGGTGTCTGGGGCTGGAGGGGAAGCAAGCGAGCGCCAGGGTGTGCTCTCAGGGAGCTGGAGTTGGGAATGCCAGTGCTGGAAGAGCCTCCCCTGAGCCTTGGCTGTGACCAGCAGCTGCCTTAGTGCACCCTTGCTGCTGCAGCTGCCTGGAGACCTCCCAAAGGGCTCCTGCTCTTGACAAGCTGTTCTCCAGCCTGGCTTGTGAAAGCTGCTCTCAGCACCAATGCTGACACATCCCAGACCTGCAGAAACTCTTTGAGTTCATGTGCTGGCACTGGGTGGGTTTTCCCACACTGAGCATTATGTACAGCCTTGTTGAGGCTCATGTGGACTTCCTGTTCTTGCCCAGGTTTTTGCTCTGAAACTATTCAAGTGCTGAGGACTGGGATTTTTCAACAGCATCATGTTCCCATTTGTGCTTTCTTGGGGCAGGATTTGCCATCATGCAAGACCTGCTTGGGAGCTCAGTGTTCTTTTGGGATGCTCTCTATGGGACAGCAGTACAATTTCTTTTAGCTGCCTACATTTTTGGAAGGATTACTTATACATAACTTCTATCTGAATTGCCCCTTAGTGGCACTAGTGGGGGCAATGGTGGGGTTATTTGCTTTTGTTGTTTGTTTGATGGGGTTTGTTTTTGTTTGATTGTTTGTTTCTTTTTTGTTTAGGTTTTTGTTTGGTGTGTTTTTTCATATTTATTTATTTATTTTGTTGCTAGTACACAGTGAATAATATTCTCCCACTTGTAGTAAATGAGTTTATAGCTAAAAATTCCCATGCTGTGTTAAGGAAAAATAGGCTCCCTTGTAAATTCAAGTGCTTGCTCGTGGTTTCCTGGCTGACAAAATCCCCTTCAGCTTGCTTAAGCATTAAATAATTTTTAAAGTGGCATTCAGATTATCTAGTGGGATTTCTTCCAGTTAATTGTTATTGTTTGTAGTATACATTTTTGTTCTTAAAAACTGAGATCAGAAGTTTGTAGAAGCATCTGTGTCTGGTTTAAATGAGTTAAAGCTAGTGTTGTGTCAGTTTGAGACTTTAAAATGTTTGGGTTATTTTTTTCCTCTTTTAGATCTTTGTACATCTTAATGACATTCACTCTGTGGTGGGGATTCCTCTTTTCAGGTAAGCATTCTCCCCACCATATTTGTCATGGCAGTATCAGAACAGGCAAGATTTGTAAATCTTGCTGTCCACCATGAGTATTTATCTTTTGGTTTGATAGTCACTGATTGTCAAATTTGTCTTGTCATCTGCCTGATTTTAAATGAACACACAGACCAGACTTTGCAGTGAGTTATGGTTAAAAGCAGACTTCTCTGATCTGTCCAGTTCATTTGTTCTTTGACATTACATGGGCTTTTCTGGGTGGTTCTGCTGTTGTTTTAATTAATTTTTTGTTTGTTTTGTTGCTGTCTGCAGGCTTCCATTGGCAAACAGAGAGTATATCAAAACAGCAGGACTGCGGTCAACGGTCGCGTGGGCCATGGCATCTCTGGCTGAAATCAGTGTCAGTGAATGTTCCTTGCAAAGAAATGGAGTTCTGAATGAAGGGGAGGGGGTGCTGCTCATCAGGGCTGGAGCTGGGTGCTTGCTCTGAAGGAGTGTGGTGATTTTAATGCCCCATTCTCTAGTGCATGTGGACAGGATCTGCCATGCTTGTGATGAGAGTGTGCTGTCACCTGCTGTTCAGCCAAGTGTCTGCTGTAATTCCAGCTGCTTCTCAACAGAGCTGTTAATCCTTGTACAGATACATGTCTAAGTGGCAAGATTTTTTTCACTGTCCAGTCACAGTGAGAAAATGGAACCTTGTTTGGTGTTCTTTTCCAAGGAAATGTGATCTCTTTTCACAGATTAATTTGGTACCAATATCTGTCTGCAGTCCACTTCTAATTCCTCCTGATTGTCACCTCAGGGCTGTCTGTAGTGAAGCTATTGGTGCTTGTCACTATATTCCCTTACAAGCAAGTTTGACCTGGGATTACCAGTGATTGTTGTTAATCTGTGCTGGATTCAGTGGGATTATGGACGTCCCTCTGTAAGCTTTGTCCTGGGTAAGGAGTCTGTCTTGCCTGGGATTCAGTCACTCCTCTGTTTTTGTAGGCTGGTGCCCTTGTGCTGGATCCCATGTGTGGGCTAGGAACGATACTGCTGGAGGCTGCCAAGGAGTGGCCTGTAAGTATCCCACTCACAGCTGCCTGGATCTTGGCAGGAAAGCTGGCAGTTGTAGTACAGGGTTTTCTCTCTATCAGTTAGGCCAAAGTCCATTGCTGGAAAGGGGCAGCAGAACTAGTCTTTCTAGGCAGCAGCTAGAAGTGTTTTAGTACAAACACTCCTCCTGATGAATGTCCTGCAGGCTGGTGCAGCTATTGATTGACACTGCAGGGTTTGTGTGAGGCAGCCATGGATTTGTAGAGCTTTCCTGGGCTTATCCAGGGATCAGAGGAGTGGGTGTGATGGGACAGTGTCAGCATTAGAGGTAGTGGGGCTGGCTGTAGCTTACTGAGGTCTTGCTGTTAGGACATGCTCTTGATACTTCTGTCATTTCAAGTGTCTTGAGCACACCAGAACATTAAAGGAGTGAAGACAGCACACACTTCCTCCGTTCCTCCATCCTCTGGATTGTGAATTGCTCTGTGTAACAGTAGCAGATGTCCCAGAAAGGGGGTTGTCTTGCAAGAACTGTGCAACAAGGCAATTCTGAGAAGGATTTATAAAATAAATTACCCAATTATTAACAAAACTGCTTTTCTCTTTCTCTCTGAACAGGAAGCCTGTTACTGGGGTGCTGATATAAGTGATTCACAGTTAGAGGGTGCAGATGGGAATATTAGAACTGCAGGCTTAATGGATAAGATTGAGTTGCTTAAAGCTTCTGTGAAAGGTATGTCTGTAGGCTTTCCAAGTGAATTTTTTTGTGTTTCTGGGATTGTACAGGAAATGTAGGTTCTCTTGAGGGATATGTTGTAGAGCTAACTCCCAGCAAATAGCTGGGTGATGACTCTGTAGTGCTAGTGAAGGGATAATTATTTCTTCTTCCTCCCTGATGTCTGCACCTGGGAGCTTTGGTAAGAGTGAAGTCAGCAGAAGGCAATAAGAATTACAATTGTCTGGCATGGACAGTAGTTGTCTCTTTTAATGGTGAATGTGTGAATACGACAAAGAGTGTGTACCATGTGAAAGTTCTTTGTATCTTAATGGGACACAGCAAGGACAAACCCAAATAAAATGCAGCCTGTAACTTAAATTTACCAGATGAGTGATGGTGAGGACTCATTAAGCTAAGCTGAACTGTTTGTGTTTTGCAGTAGGAGTATTTTGAATGGTGATGCCTTTCTCCTATAAGAGGGAATGTGTTTGCTCTTAATTCACAGGCTAGTCTGTAGAGAAGGTAATAATTTCATTAACTTATTCTGGACCTCAAATTATCCCTCTATGGATAATTTGTAGAATAATATGGATATAATTATATCCATATTATGGATATAATATGGATAAGTTATCCCTCTATGAAATTCATGACAGGCAAGCTGGCTGTTTTTCCCTGTGCATGAGTGATGAAGCATGTGTAATTTTTTACTTAGCAGTATTTATTTCTTACTGTAATGGTAAGAAATATTATTTATTTTTTATAAAAATGTAGGTTTATTTCTCATTTAAAAGCTGTGTTTGACTTTGGTTTCTAGGATAATGGAAGGTACTTAGGTGCAAGCTTTTCTAAACTGAAGAAGTAGTTGGTGTCTTCATCACTGGTCAAAAGCTGTTATTTCTGCATGTCTTGAGCAGGACTGTAGGTGACATGTCCTTTCATTTGCAGATGAAATTGATACCCAGTTGTTGTGCTGCAAGTGTTGACCCAAGAATGTTCTGGGAAACATCTCCAGCTAGTTGTAGAAAAGTTGGCGTAGAATCTCAGCAGAGTTTAGGTGAGGAGGGACTGTTGGAGTCCTTAGTCCTGTTGTCTGCTCAGGGCCGTGTCTGGTCAGTTTTGAGCACCCTGAGGGATGGGAGACTCACAGGGTCTCTCTGAGGGAGGATCTCAGCCTGGCATGTGGCCAGCCTTCATCACCACAGGCACTGTGCTGCATCTTTGTCAGGGGAGCTGACCTTTGCTGGGATGCAGAAACTCTAAGGCAACACTACAAAGACACTAGCTCTGACAGAATCCAAGTGATTCTGGCTGTAGCCAGATTCCTGGGGGGAGGAAAGGGGAGTGGAGAGGAATTTGGTATGGGTCCTTGCCATCCACACATGTGCACTTGAACATTTGCACTAAGTGCTCACAAACTTAAGTCTTACTATGTGTTTTGCTAAATTATTTTTGTATTTAAGATGTACTGTGTGTTGAGACACAGCAGTTAATTTGGAGCCATGTAATAGGCCTATGGGAGAGTCTTGCTGCAGGGGCAAACTTCATCAGGAGCAGGGAGTCTGCAAACTAAACAGTGCTGTCATGTGTTTGTCTCTTCCCAGTCTGCAGAGGGGTGATTGGTGGCTCCAACAGTGTTGTTTGTGGGGGCAGGTGCAGAAGGAGCTGTGAATCTGGATGCATGGCCCAAAAAGAGCTGGCAGACAGTGTTGGAAGGGGAATGGAGCCACAGCTGCTGTGCATTTTTCAAAGAGTCAGAGATAAAAACCTGCCTTTATTGTGCAGCATTGCCATTGCCTTCAGAAAGCTTCGACAGTGTTATTTCGGATATTCCGTTTGGGAAGAAGTTCAAGACCATGAATGATGCCCAGCTCCTACCAGATATTCTCCAGGAAATGGAGAGGTACGTGTAGCCTTTGACATGCTTTTGGGGTTGGATGGAAGTGTCACAATCTGAGCATGCAGTCAGCTTCAGATTTGCTTTATTCCAAAGTCTGCAGCTCTGTAGTCTGACCCTGTGCAGGCTGTGAAGTCTCAGCCCTTTGCTTTTCCCTTAGAGACTGTTGTGTTGGGTCTTGCCAGCTGTGCATGCTGATGGCAGTGCAGGCTGACAAGGAATGATCTCGTGCAAGATCAATGCTCACAAATGCTCTTTGCAAGGCATGATGGTGAAATGTTTCTGAGCCACACTCAAAAGTGTGGCAGAAAGGAGAAAGAGGAGAGGCCTACCTGCACAAAGCTAAAGCATGGTCAGGCAAATAAAGCTATAATCCTTTTTCAGTTGAGACCTACTTGTATAAAATTGTAGGCTTTCCCTTTTGAGGTCACAGCCAAGCTTTGACCAGCCTGCCTTGACAGGAAGGATCTCAGACTAGAAAAAATGGCATGGATTTTCCTTGCTATCCAGGAGTATCTTATTAGCAACATGGTCTGATTTGAGGTGTGTCCATTCTTACCGTGTCATTTTGTGGCAGAGTTGAGCCAAGCTAATAGGTGGGCTGCTTCTAACAGACAGTTCAAGCCATCTTCCCCTCTACTTCTTGCCTGAAAACAAGCCCTTTCTCTGGACTGGTCTTCAGTGGGTGCTGATGTCACTCATCCAGTGCAGGAATGTGGGGGAGAAGGTGGCGTGGCTCCACAGAACGGTGTGACAATCTTACTGTGCTTGTCATCTTGCCTTATTAACTCTATTGGTCTATCCTAAGCAAAATATTCCCTTGGGAAGGTGCAGATGAGGAAGGGACCATTATCATGAGAGCTCCACCAGTAAAACTGTTCAAACTACTTCTGGTAAACTGAGTCAGGATAGTATTTTTTTTTTCCTATTTCAAAGCCAAGTATAATGTTTGACCATTTACCTAGAAAAATTAATTTCCTCTGCTTCCTGAGTTTGAAAGAATCAGTAGAACAGGGAAAGGGCAGACCTTTTGAAGTTTATAAAAGGAAGGGTCACTTTCAGGAATACCCTTCTAATCTGAGAAGCCCTTGCTGCACTGGGAGTCTGTTCCTTTGCAATCTCCAAAAACCCTAGTCCTGACAGTGCTCCTCAATCTTTGAAAGAATGCTGAGGGGGGTAAAGAATGAGTCCATCTTCCCTGCTAACCCAATGGAAAGAAGTGCTTTGGAGTCAGAATGGGGCCCTATTCTTCCATTTAAAAAGAGGTAAGAAGATGCAGGATTTAAATTCCTTTTGGAGATGCAGCTCACTGAGTTGAGCCATGACACACTCGGGTGTTTTATTGAATGCAGGTGGCATCTGAAGCGTCAGCAGCGTTGCATTCTGCACAGGCAAAGGGATGCCAGGAAGGACTGACACCTAACCTTTATTTTTCCTGTGATTGCCAGAGTGCTTCGTGTTGGAGGGACTCTGGTGTTGCTGCTGAGCCAGGAGCTGCGCAGGCGCGCGGAAGGTTTGACCAGGTGTGCTGGAGGTGACCCTGCAGCAGCCCCAGGCATGGATGGCAATTCCTCCTCCTCAGCACAGGGGCGTGGAGAATCCCTTCTCAGCAGACATTTGGGGTCTCTGGTGCCAGAGGGTGTCTATGCCGTTAGTCTGGGGAGGACTGATGCTTTCATACACAAATACAGGAAGGTGTCTGCTGCTGGGAACGGGGAGCTGTCTGGCCCTGGGCTGAGGGGAACCTGATCCCCGAGACGCTCCAGGAGCAGCACGGCAGGACTCAGGGAACCCCGCTGGTGCAGACACACCCGGTGCCATCCATTAGAATCCCTCACAATCTCTGGATGTCCTAAGGCACTGTGGTTTTCTCTCTTTGGTTTTTAGGAGAGATGGAAGATACCTACCAGTGTTTCAGCCAGTTCTACTGTATTGTATACAGCGAAACAGGATATAGTATATTGTAATGAGGCAGAGTCCTCAAATCCTGGTTTAGGCAAAGCTGCTCAGTATTGGGAGGAGTTTCTATGGGAGAGAAGGTCTTTATTTGGAGAACTGCAAAAGCAGATCTGGTAGCCCATGATCTTTGGGCTACTCCAGCTCTTAATTTTAAAGTAATATTTAAGGTACAGTGTTGTCTATTTTAGCTATTCTTGAAGTTCAGATTGTTCTTAGGTGGAGGATAGGCAAGGCGCCTGAGTTGCTGAGAAGGAAGGGAGGACAGAAGGAGAAATAAGCAGCACTGACAGCCAGAGTTGCAGTAAGTCCCAGGTGCCTGGGCCCCAACTCTGTTTTGTGTGTCCTGGGTCCTCCCTGCCCCTGCCTCTCCCCCTCTCTCCTCCACTGCTGTGACGTATTTTTTTCTTCCCTGTGCTTTTCTCTTGATTCTTCTGTTCCATCAAAATTAGGCTTTTAGAACTGTATCAGCATCAAATAAAGGGCCCAAGGCAATACTGAAATCACTCTGTCCTTTGGGTTTTAGCATCCTTTGTACAAAAGGCTGAGAAAGCAAAAAACCAAAAATGATTGCATATTTTCTGTGAGAACTGAACAAAGACTTCTCACTGCTTTCCTAAGCCATGTCAATCTGAAGGAGCACTGGAGGCATTTTGAGAAGGGAAAATTAGGATAAAATACTAAATACATTTCTATATGCTTCTGTGTCAAGTTTCTGACTGAAGATCACCTTAAAGAACAGAGTTGGATTTAATAATGTTGTTTGACTTCAACAGACTTTCTTTCAAATGGTTTTACTGAGAAAGGCATAAAATGAATTTTTGGGGGGTTAAATAAAAGTGAGATGCAAATGAGGGAATTGCTTCTACATGTAAATATTCTTGTCCTAAAGGAGCCATCAGCTCTGTACCAACCCTGTACTGAGTTAAAAATTATATATAGCCATCTTCAGCCCATCCAAACCTAGACGAGCTCACCCGAACCAACCCTAACTGAGTTTGGCTGAACCCAGCTGAACGTAGACGAGCTTAGGCATATGAAATTCTGCTGAACTTGTATTTTCTGATGTGTAAAGTGACAAGGACTCTGCCGAATTCAACACGAGTAAGAACAGCAGCAAAAGCTCTGCCTGAAGTTAATTTACCCCCTTGGAGCCAGCCAACATCACAAAAGGCAAAGAGACTGACAATAGGTAGGCAATACTATTTATTGTTTTCTTCCACCACACCTTGGTAGCTTTCTTTTAAAAAACATTACTGACACCTTGAACAGGTCCCACCATTCCCAAACTTCAAACAGCTGGGATCATGGCGCTGTGATTCCAACACATTCTGGTGGCAAGTGCTCCATCCAGGAGCTTTCCTGGGTGCTCTCATGGCCATTAATTAGCGCGAATGCAGTCACTGCCTAATGAATTCCTCTCCGACCCTGCACTCCCGTTTGTAGCCGTGCTGAAAAGAATGAGAAGGAGATGTCTTTACAAACAAACGGTGGGCCTGCTGGTAGATAAACCCAGATACTGATAGGGGAAAGAAGTAATGACTGGAACCATAAATTCCAGAGGAATTCCACTAATTGACACAGACTGTTGCTCATCCAAGGCCGTGCTAAATTCCTGGACTTAGAGGCAAAGAACAAGACACAGAAAGAAGGGGTGAGGGAGGAAATGCACATTAGAACAGGGTCTCTATTAGGCGATTCAGGAAGTCTGTACCTCTCATGTACCTCAGCCAAGGGGGAAGAGAGAAGGAAATGCGGCTGGGAAATTAAGATAAAAAGGAGGCTGCGTCCTCCAACAGCTTGAGAGGCCGCATGGGAAATGCCCATGGGCTTTCCCTTTATTCGAACAGTTACAGGACTCCTCTGTCTCCTTTTTGGACACGAACCTCTGGTGTTTGTGGATTAATTTTCCTGACAGTGCGATGGCCGGGCCGCCCGCGGGACTCGGCAGCAGGAAAACAGCGAGTTCTGTGTGTTTAAGATGAGGCGGCCCCGCTTTCCCCGCGCGGCGCCTCGGCCCGGCCCGCGCCGCCCTCAGGAGCCGAGCCGGGCTCCGGGGAGCGCAGCGAGCGGCACCGAGCTCAGTCGAACCTAGCCGAGCTCTGCCGAACGCAGCGAGCGGCACCGAGTTCAACCTAGCCGAGCTCTGCCGAACGCAGCGAGCGGCACCGAGTTCAGCCGAACAGAGCCGAGTTCAGTCGAACCTAGCCGAGCTCTGCCGAACGCAGGCAGCAACCTAGGCACCGAGCGGCACCGAATTCAGCGGAACCTAGCCGAGCTCTGCCGAACGCAGCGAGCGGCACCGAGTTCAGCCGAACAGAGCCGAGTTCAGCCGAACCGAGCCGAGCTCTGCCGAACGCAGCGAGCTTTGCCGAACGGAGCCGGGCTCCGGGGAGCGCAGCGAGCGGCACCGAGTTCAGCCGAAGGGGGCCGAGCTCTGCCGAACGCAGTCGAGCGGCACCGAGTTCGGCCGAACCGAGCCGAGCTCTGCCGAACCGAGCCGAGTAATTTAAAAAATAGAAGCAAACCCTCAAAGTCTGAGCAGCAGGCCAAGCACAGGTAGGCAGGTTTGGCATTTTCTTTGCTATGCTGCAGGTCTATTCAAGACATATTTCCTCTTTGACAGAAGCAAGACAAAAAAAAAAAAAAACTTACCAAAGCAGGGTGTTTTCTCTCCAGTCTATCAAGTAGCTAAATACCACCAGCTAGCTATCCATATTTTAAAATCAGCTGGAGAACTTGCATCCCCGAGGCCTGGGGACTCTCTGAGCTGTGGCCAGCTCTGTTAATTGTTGAGCGCCTCTGGATCAGCAGAGAGGAGGAGGCTGGAAGAGTTCCAGTGTCCCAGTACCCAAAGAGGCTGACCTGGTCAAGCTAGGTCACATTTAGGCAGTGCTGTGACTGACCCCGGCCCGGGCAAAATCACAGAACTAAAGCTGAGATAAGATACAAATGAAAAAGTCTTTCAAAGGACAGGGAAGTCAATTCCAGACTGCATGGTGTGAAGTTCCAGCCTTGGCCAGGAACCATCTCCAGCCACAAACCCTTATTTTTCTGTATCATTTTGGATGTTAATACACATAATTGAAGCAAATATTAATGCTCTGCATCCCAGCAGTGTGATCAGCTGCCTTGGCAGGTTTGAAATCATTGGTCCCATGCTCCAGATCTTTTGTCTTATTTCTGTGGGATAGTGCAGTGCTGACAAAAGGCACTGGGACATGGATACCTCACTGCAGGGCTTGTACAGGCATCAGCCTCTCCCCAACTCATCCATCAAAATTGGCACCAGGTCATTCAGTATTGCAGAGAAGTGTGTGGTGCAATTGGATCATGGATTCAGGTCCAGGACCTCTCAGTGTCTAAGGATTCACCTGTGGCATAAGTAAACAGAGCTGTTGCACAGGCCTTTGGGAGGACACTGACAGTGACTTGTTTCTGTGCAGATGTGCAGGTAAGAACAAGGGACTCTGCTGTGGAGGGTGGTGTGCCTTGCCAAGAGAATTAACCCTTGGTGTTACACAGTGGGGGAAGAGATGGGTGTCATGCATAGCCACAATTGCATCCACACTGCATCAAAAGAGGTGATGAGGGGGGAGGAATCTGCCAGGGCAGGGGGGATTCTGCTCCTCTCCCCCACTCTGGTGAGACCCCACCTGCAGAGCTGCCCTAGCCCCGGGGTCCAGCACAAGAAATATCTGGAGCTGTTGGAAGAAGTGCAGAGGAACCACAGAGATGCTCTGAAGGGTAGAGCCCTTCAGCTCTGGAGCCAGGCTGGGAGAGCTGTAGGTGTTCACCTGCAGAAGGCTCCAGGGAGACCTTAGAGCCCCTTCCAGGGCCTAAAGGGGCTCCAGGAGAGCTGGAGAGAGACTTGGGATAAGGGATGGAGGGACAGTGCAGGGGGAATGGCTTAACAGTGCCAGAGGGCAGGGTTGGATGGGTGTTGGGGAGGAAATCTTGGCTGTGAGGGTGGAGAGACCCTGGCACAGGGGCTCCTCTCCCCAGGATGTGGGCAAGCTGGGAGGGCACACAGGGTCCTTATGTCCCCTGGCTTGACAGAGATGGATGAGCACAGAAACGATGAAGGTAAAAGTTCTCCAGCCTTGACCGGTGACGTGAGCATGCATTCGCTGGGTGAGTGTATCAGGATTATCATGAGAAAAGAGACATGAGGTTTCCATGCAGATACTGGATGGTTGCCATGCCAAGGGCAGTGGGTGGGTGACACAGCAGAGAGGATGACTGGACAGGGGGTGCAAGTTTACACTAGTGGCTTCTTCCAGACGCTCTGAGATTTTCATGTACACAGACTTTTCCTACCAGTTTTTTAGGAACAGTAAATTTTTGGTAACATGCCTCTTTTACCCTGCAATTTCATGTCCATTTCCATGTCTGTTGTGTTGTTAGTCTGCCTCCTGATTTGTGGTTTATTTGGGTAAGCTGCCTTTTTTTTGTTGTTTTTGTTACCTTTTGTGAGCACGCCAGAGGCTCTAGGGTGCCAATAAATGAGAATATTAGTGCTCCTTTTGACTGCTGTTTCCCCTCTGTGGGTTTGTGACCTAATCCTGAATCTCTGCCAAACCTGCTGAGCTGAATTTTCTGCTCATGATCTGATAAAGGAGGAGCAGTGGGCAAATGCATTAGGAGGAACAGTGAGTCAAGAGACACTCTAACCAAATACTGTCAGAAAAAGTATCACCCTGTGCAGTTATAAACATTGTGTGTCATTACTGGATCACTCAGGCAGTTAATGTTTCCTGCAGGTTATTTTTTTCCCACCAGTATCTACTTACTTTATCCCTGGTTATACTTACTTTGCTGGCGTTGATCCAGAGCAGGACATACACAGTAAAATAAGGAAAAGAAAGGTCACAAATGCAGCAAGGCCGACCCAAAAGGCAATGACGATGGAGTCTGTGGACACAGCACAGTAATTCTGTCATGTGCATTTTTCATGGCAAAAATAAAACACAGCAAGATGATTTATCATCTCTACTAAAGGTGTGCCATTTGATTAATTCAGTTTCTCCTTTCAGAGAGAGGAATTGAAGTGCCAATTTGTTAAAGGTCTTGTGAGACTCCTCACAGTGGATGGTAACAGGGATGAGGGAGGGGTTGGGAAAAGCCTCCAGAGGGTCGTGGTCACTAGAACTGTGCAGATATTTGACTATGGTTCCTTTTACACAACCACAGTGCAGGAAGCCTGAGTGGCTGCTGCCTAATCCTGCAGGATCTTTAAGGAGAGGCCCTCAAGAAGGGAATTCCAGCCTTGAAAGCATTTTATACCAAGAGAAAGAGCAAGGGGAGTTTGTTGCCAAGTCCCTGTGACACTCCTAGCACGCCAGTGCAGTGGGAAAGAATGTGCCCCTTGCCCTGTTCAGCTGCAGTGCCCCTGCAACCACCATAAAATAGTGCAAGATATTGCCTGCTTTGCCAGGAGCAAATGCTTTCCTTAAGGAAGAAGAGGATTCCCAGTGCCAGTGTGTTCTCAGTTGGTTCAGTGGAGTGCGAGGTGGCTGGGGGAGCAAAGGGAGCTGCGCTTTCATTAAGGCTGCACCAATTACTGCCTGAGCCTCTGAGGGAACAGACAAACCTGCTCCTGCCCCCACAGCACATCTGGCCACTGTTCCAAAAATGCCCCTTCCTGGGATCACTGTGCTGGTGGTGGCCTTGGGAGGTTTGGGTGCTCTGCCCTGGATTCACAGCCGGAGACTCACTTTAGATGAGGTGGAAAAAGAAGGGTCACTGACTCCAGAGACAAATATTGACCAAGATAAAATAAATCTTCCCTCTGAAAGTACAGAAAACATTGTGTTCTTTGAATCGGGTCCAGTACATTTGATTGAGTGTTTCTTTGTGAAAAAGTTCAGTATGTGTTGGCATCAAAGCCATAAAGAGATTAAGGGAATTAGTCCAGCTCCTTTTAAACCCAAAACTAGAGCTGGCCAGCTGTACCCTTATCAGAAACCTGAGTTTTGGCTGGGCTACTGAGAAATATCAGTGCGGAGGGGCAGCTTATTTTATTCTTCCTTTGCCCAGGGACATTTTGAAAAGCCCAAAGTTTTGAAGTGTTCCACGCCATTGGGACAGAATTAAGAGTTTGGATTTATAGAATTCCCTATCAGAGCTATTTTTGCTTTATCTTTTAAAAACAGTTTGAATGCATTTCATGGAATTCACTGAAGCTAAATAAATTGGTTCCAGGGCTCAGGTGGACCTTGAACCAAAATTTCCTGGGTTTAAATTCTGCAACAAGTATTTTTTTTTTTAACTTGAATAACATATTTTTATGTCTTACCAATCTATAAAAAGCTTTCCTATTGCTAAATTTTACCATCACCTTTTGTGCATGTGTGTGTGCATGTTTTAAAACAGCCTACTAGTTCATGGACCAATTAACATTTTTCATTATTTTCATACAAAATGGAGAGACATGCTCAACATTGCAAATAGAAAGCAAGACCATGGCTTTTTATCTGGGTTTAGATTCATTTTCATGAGACAAATTCAGTCTCACAAAGTTTCAGGGACCAGCCACCCAACAGAGGAAAAGATGTGCAGAGATTCAGGTCTCTGTTTCATATTGAAAAAATATAAAAACCTTAGCAGGCACAACTGAAGTAGGGAACTGCAATCCCATCCTGGGGTTAGGGCGACTGTGCAGTTCCCCTGGGCTTCCCCAGCAATGGCCCTGAGCACATGAAGCCAATAATCCAAGCAGCAGCTTCTTGAGGTATAAAATGTCAATATTGTGCCAGGACAGGAAAACCTGCAAGGTACATTCATTGCTTGACTGGTACTTTTACTCAAAATGAGGAGAAAACCTAACCAGCTGTGGAATTATTTCCCTTGGTGTTTTCACTAGAACTTGTAATCCATTGTTCTCCTACTGGTATTTGGAGAAGGAAGAATAATAGTACCAAAAGGATGCAACCTCTATTCCTCCTAGGCTGCTGACACGGAAAAATGTATATTTTCATCTCTTTAGAATATAAAAATGCCTGAAAGGTGGCAGACTTCTCTTCTTTAGGGGGAGAGAACAAGTGGGACAAAAAAGTCAGTACAAAGATCAGTTTACCCTGCTTTTTAATGGAAATAAGTCTGATGAGATCATTCATAAGCACATATGGGGTAATTTCCTCCTCAGAACTGGCAACAAATTTAAATTAAATTTAACAGAGGATGAACATCTTGCCTCAGAAGGTCAGTTTCTACAAATTTCAAGAAAACAGGCAGCTGAAGGAAGAGAAATATCCTATCAATTGCCAGGGAGGGAAGTGCTATAACACATACATCACCTCTGTTATGCACCAGGTGATCCAAATGGTAGAAAAATGTTATGAAGGAGAAAACAGGGGAAAGGTTTATTCCTGATTTTTGGGTTTTGCTGTGCCAGCCATATGCCAGAGACTTACATCTAGCTTAGCTAAGCAGTTTGGGATTTCCCTGGTGGAATTTACCCTGGGGGTAATAATCTGCCCTGACTTTAAAATTAAGAAAAACAGAGGAGCTGCCCACAACTTGCCTGGTCCCAGCAGCACCAAATGTTGCTCTACAGCATTAAAGAGCAAGATTTTCTGTGTGGAAGGGTGTGGATATTCACACCACTTTCTTTAAGGTGTGGTGCTCTAAGTTTGGAGGCAATAAACCCTCGGCTGGTCTGAATGCACAGAAAAAACTTTTCTAGAGGTGGTGCAGGGTCAGTTTCTGCTCCTTTTTCCTACTGCTGTCCAAGCAAGAGAAGGACAAGCAGCTCCTAACACAGGCTAATTCAACCTTCACCATCAGAAAGGCAGTTTCTTGCATTGTTAGAGAGAGAGACATGAGGATGTTCTGAAAGGCCATCACATTTTCCTGGAATATATAATAATTTCACTGCAAAAACCGTGGGAAAAACAAATTCAGTCTCTGAAACCACATCTGAACAGTTGCAGCCATTTTCAGTAAACTAAACCCCAGTGAGTAAAGCCCATAGCTTTGGTAATTAACTGAAGATACAGCCTCAGGCAGAGGCTTGACAGAAACCAAGGGACAGCACTGCCTGCAGCATAAATGACTCCAGCGCACCTTACCTGCTCTCCCTTGGTCTTTGTCAGTCCATCCACCACCCTCGGTTAATCCACCCTGATGCAGTTTGTCATTTTACTTTAGCAAAACCTAACCACTGCACTTATGTTAGAAAAATCAAAATCATTTGCCACTATAAGTAGCCATAAAAAGGCATTGCTGTTTCACTGTGCAAAGCCAGGTGTGAAATGGAATGAGCTATTGCAAGGTGAGTTGGGTGAATACTACTTCATATCCTTTGAAAATAAAATGCAAAGCCCAGCAGAGTCAGTTAGCACAGCAAAGCGTTAGCACAATAATAGATATTATTACTTATTAGCTCAGCAGCACTAAATCAAAGGAAGAAAGATAAAAGAACATGTTTGCAGCTTAATGTTCCTGGCTAGTGGAAACATACATTTCCTTTACTAAAAGTCTGAATGTTTACCAGTGGCAATGTCAGCCTTGTCCCAAGATGAAAACAAAACCAGGTCAGTGAGATAAGATAAGCAACATTTTCCCTGTGCTAGATTAGCACCTACTACTCCACAATACTTACATTTATTAACCTCCAACTTGCTTCCATCTACTGGAATTGGATCTATGTAATCCCAGTAATATTCATAAGACCAGAAATACTCAGAGGAGTTTGTCCTGTTAGCCATGTCAGTGGTGCCTTTTAAGCCAGCTCAGAACTCCGACCCACTGCTTTGCTTCATTGTACTTCAGCGCTCTCAGAAAGAGAATTGCACAACTGATGCCTGTGCCAATCACTCCGGGGTCCCGCAGCTCAAGGACTGCCTTGGGGCTGAAAACATCCAGCGGCAATGAGTATTAATGTATGGCACAGATGCAAGAGCAGCCCTGAAAATGCAATCCTCGCTTCTTGCCGGACACTCATGTTATTCCTCAGCATGTTTTCAACTGAGATAGATGGGTGTCCCATAACCAAGGGACAGGGTGGACAAATGCCAGCTGGGTCACAAATCCTTCTCTCAGAGCAGCGCACTGTTCCTGGACACTCCTGAGCACAGCTGGGCTGAAAAACATTCCTGAATGTATCTGGGTGGGAAGGGCTGGGGTCTGGAGGGGCCACACTGGAGGGGCCGAGGGCACTTGGGCTGTTCAGCCCGGAGGAGGCTGAGGTCAGAGCCCGCCGGGGCTGCAGCTCCTCCCGAGAGGCAGCTCCGGTCTCTGCTCCATGTGGGAGACAGCAACAAGACCCAGGGAACGGCGGGAGCTGTGTCTGGAGGGGTTCATGTTGGATACCAGGGAAAGGTTCTTCCCCCAGAGAGTGCTGGGCACTGCCCAGGCTCCCCAGGAGACGGGCACGGCCCCACAGGCCTCCAGGAGCGTTTGGACAGCGCTGCCAGGGCGGGATTGCCGGGGTGTCCGTGCAGGGCCAGGGCTTGGAGTGGATGGCCCTTGTGGGGCCCTGCCAGCGCAGCGTTTTCTGAATGAGATGTGACTTGACAAAACGCTTCATATACAAGGGTGTACTGGAATAAGCACACCCTTCGCTTTGGGTCCGTGACAGCACGAGATCCAAACGTCCCACGAGCGGTGCGGCGGCGACTCTGGGGCGGCCCTCGGCGGGCGGGCGGTCCCGGGGCGGGGCCCAGGGGCGGTCCCGGGGCGGGGCCCAGGAGCGGTTCTGGGGCGGGGCTCAGGAGCGGTCCCGGGGCGGGGCCCAGGAGCGGTCCCGGGGCGGGGCCCAGGAGCGGTCCCGGGGCGGGGCTCAGGAGCGGTTCCGGGGCGGGGCCCAGGAGCGGTCCTGGGCGGGGCCCAGGAGCGGTCCCGGGGCGGGGCTCAGGAGCGGTTCCGGGGCGGGGCCCAGGAGCGGTTCTGGGGCGGGGGCCAGGAGCGGTCCCGGGGCGGGGCTCAGGAGCGGTTCCGGGGCGGCCTTCGGCGGCTCCGGGGCGGTGTCCTGCGTCACTGCCGCTTCTTCGGCGGGCGATTCGAAGGCGATGTCGGGAACCGGGACCGCTGCCGCTCCCTCGGCGGGCGGAAGGAACACGATGGCGCTGTGCCCGGAGCTGGAGCCCTCGCAGTCGCTGCTGGCGCCGGGCTGCGGCCGGGCCGAGCAGCAGCAGCAGCAGCGAGAGCGGCAGGCGGGCGCAGCCGCCATGCCCATGGTGTTGATGTGCGGCGGCTGCAGGCGGCCCGTGGGCGACACCACGAGCTGGGAGTTCAATGACGAGGAGAGCGGCTGCATCGTGCTGCGCAGTGAGTGCCGGCCCTGCCTCCCGGCGCGTCCCCGCGGTCACTGCCGCCATCCCTCCCGCCCTCATTCTCTCCCTCCCTCCCTCCCGGTGCAGGTGCGGCCGCCAGCGTCGCCGTGGACCCGGAGCGGAAGCTCTCTACGCTCCCCGGCGAGTACGGATGGTGAGCGCCGGTGCTGGCTGGGCACAGTGCTGGGGCACTCGGGGGTTCCCGGAGAAGGCGCTGAGGACAAGCCCGGGAAAGGGCCCGGAGCGCTCGTGTGCCCCCGAGAGCCCCTGGAACACTTATTTGGGGTGGTCTGCACGTTCTGCTTATGGCCTAAGGGAGAGGGTTTTCTCCCAAGGACATGTCGTGATAGACAAGGGGAATGGCCTTAGGATGAAGGAAAGCAGTTTTAGATTAAATATCAGGAAGAAATTGTTTCCTGGGAGAGTGTGGAGGCCCTGGTGCAGGCTGCACAGAGGAGCTGTGGCTGCCCCTGGATCCCTGGAAGTGTCCAAGGCCAGGCTAGATGGAGTTTGGAGCAAACTGGGATAGTGGAAGGTGTCCCTGCCCATGGCAGGGGGTGGAGTGGGATGAGCTTTAAGGTCCCTTCTGCAGTTTAGTGATTCTGATGGTCTTGCTGAGGTCAGTC